>WBZZ01000993.1:175000-187500 GCA_019918135.1 Paulinella micropora | reverse complement strand
TTATTATTATTATTATTATTATTGCCCAGTGGTCAAGTTCTACCATCTGGGCCCTGTCGCCAGTTCGATTCCCGTCGGTGCCACCAGTATTTTCATTGAACATACCGGTCTATTTCTGGACCAGTATTTTCATTGAACATACCGGCCCGTCTGGAAGTGTTGGAACTGCCCTTGCGGGGGTGTCATTAGAGCTTATCGTCAATTCTTCGTACTCCCCTCACGGGTGAGACGATGGAGGCGCATGTGCAGAAATGCATCAGCCATTGACAGAGAAGCACTATTATTATTATTATTATTATTATTATTATTATTATTATTATTATTATTATTATTATTATTATTATTATTTTGGACACCGTGATAGCCCAGTGGTCAAGTTCTACCATCTGGGCCCTGTCGCCAGTTCGATTCCAGTCGGTGCCACCAGTATTTTCATTGAACATACCGGTCCGTCTGGAAGTGTTGGAACTGCCCTTGCGGGGGTGTCATTAGAGCCTATCGTCAATTCTTCGTACTCCCCTCACGGGTGAGACGATGGAGGCGCATGTGCAGATTTGCATCAGCCATTGACAGAGAAGCACTATTATTATTATTATTATTATTATTATTATTATTATTATTATTATTATTATTATTATTATTATTATTATTTGGACACCGTGATAGCCCAGTGGTCAAGTTCTACCATCTGGGCCCTGTCGCCAGTTCGATTCCCGTCGGTGCCACCAGTATTTTCATTGAACATACCGCTCCGTCTGGACCAGTATTTTCATTGAACATACCGGTCCGTCTGGAAGTGTTGGAACTGCCCTTGCGGGGGTGTCATTAGAGCTTATCGTCAATTCTTCGTACTCCCCTCACGGGTGAGACGATGGAGGCGCATGTGCAGAAATGCATCAGCCATTGGCAGAGAAGCACTATTATTATTATTATTATTATTATTATTATTATTATTATTATTATTATTATTATTATTATTATTATTATTATTATTATTATTATTATTATTATTATTATTATTCGTCTGGAAGTGTTGGAACTGCCCTTGCGGGGGTGTCATTAGAGCTTATCGTCAATTCTTCGTACTCCCCTCACGGGTGAGACGATGGAGGCGCATGTGCAGAAATGCATCAGCCATTGACAGAGAAGCACTATTATTATTATTATTATTATTATTATTATTATTATTGTTATTATTCTTATTATCAGCAAGCAATAGTAATGAATAAATTTAAAAAAAGGAAGCAGTCTGAGCAAAAAAGTAAATCCCCCCCTCCCCCCCAGGAGAGGTCCGGGGGGCAGTTTAGCGTCAACTTTGCCTGTTGCATCTCTTAACCTCTCCAAATTCATCCCATAATTAAGGATTTGGAAAAATTAAGAGAAAGACATAGGATGACTGTCAGGAGAGTAGTAGTAGCATGAAAAAAAAAAAAAAAAAAAAAAACTAGGTAAAGACACAAAAAAAAAGAAAAGAAAAGTAAGAGTGCTCCCCGGATAACAAGGGAGGAAACCATCCACACACATCAGCAAGCAATAGTAATGAATAAATAAAAAAAAGGAACAGTCTGAGCAAAAAAGAAAGAAAGTTCGAACACACAAAAATAAGTCGGCAGCATTGAAAAGAAAAATACAAGGTAAAGACAGAAAAAATCAAGAAAAGTAAGAGTGGTCCCCGGATAACAAGAAGGAAAACCATCCACACACATCAGCAAGCAGTACTAATGAATAAATTTTTTTAAAGGAAGCAGTCTGAGCAAAAAAGAAAGAAAGTTCGAACAAAAAAAATAATAAGTCGGCAGCATGAAAAAAAAAATACAAGGTAAAGACAGAAAAAATCAAAAAAAGTAAGAGTGGTCCCCGGATAAGAAGAAGAAAAACCATCCACATACATCAGCAAGCAATAGTAATGAATAAATTCAAAAGAAGGAAGCAGTCTGAGCAAAAAAGAAAGAAACTTCGAACAAAAACAAAAAAAAGTCGGCAGCATGAAAAAAAATACAAGGTAAAGACAGAAAAAATAAAGAAAAGTAAGAGTGGTCCCCGGATAACAAGAAGGAAAACCATCCACACACATCAGCAAGCAATAGTAATGAATAAATTCAAAAAAAGGAAGCAGTCTGAGCAAAAAAGAAAGAAAGTTCGAACAAAAAAAAAAAAAGGTCGGCAGCATGAAAAAAAAATACAAGGTAAAGACAGAAAAAATAAGAGTGGTCCCCGGATAACAAGCAGGAAAACCATCCACACACATCAGCAAGCAATAGTAATGAATAAAAAAAAGGAAGCAAGCAATAGTAATGAATAAATAAAAAAAAAAAGAGGCGAAAAGGAAAAAAAAGAGATAGAAGCAAAGAAAAAAATCTTTTTTTTCTTTTTTCCTCGGTTCTATCCTAGTAAAGAATTTTTTTTCTTGGCTTGGCCCCTAGTAAACGTTGCTTTGTTTTCGTCTCTCATTAAACCTACCTTGCTTACTGTCCAAAAAAAAAAAAAAAAGATGGATGGGAGGGGGGATATCGTTTCACAGCGCCTGTAGACACACGAAAATGAACAAGAGGCAAAACAACAAACACACAAATGAACAAAGCAAAGCAAAGCAAAAAAACAAATTACCCACGTCCAGCCTTGTTCGCGCAAGAAGTCAACCATTTGCTCGTCCGTGACCGCTGGTTCTATTGCAAGCCATATGTAAACAAGCAGTGCAAAACAAAAATACCTGTGCGCCACATGTAGAAAACTGCCCACTGCAATGCCAGTTCGTCTGGCCACTCCAGGGTGCTGTAACGGCGCCCACATGGCGATCTCGTCATAGAAAGAAAAAATCAGTTAGAGTGCAAAACGAGAGAGAAACACACACATACGCATAGATTGAGAGAGAGAGAGGGATACCAGGATGGAATGTGTGGTCACGCGCCTTCTGGTCCCAGTAGCGGGCCTTGGTTGTCGACACACCCTGCCACAAAGTGGCACGGCAAAGAGTAGTCAAAAAAGGGGCAAACGCGGAGGCCCTACCATCAAACGTGCCGCAGCACGTACTCCCATGTCCTGGACGGCATTGGCCAGGATGAGCTTGGACCTGGTGCTGTCAACCTCACTGGCCGACAGCCCAGGCTGCAAACTCCTGATTTCGTTATCCAAAGACACAGGCTCCAACGCCATACCAACGACCTCCCCCCACTCCAAAAAGGGCTAGATTTGATTTTTCACCACCTGCAAACCCGAGAAAAGGTAGCACGAGCTATCAGGCCAAAAACTGTCCAGAAAAAGGTTGTGAACGGTGCCACCTGGGTTGTCGAAGTTTTTTTTTGTTTGAAGGTTGGCGGTTGGAGAGGGATGGTGGGAGGGAGTTCTCGTGTGGGATCAGGTTTTGAAGGGTGGTGGTCGTATATCGTCAGCCACTTGAGAGCACCGACATGGGAGGGGCCGACCCTCCACCTGCTGAGTCTGGCTCGCTCATCGAGCGGGGCAGAGCCTGCGACAGCAAGAGGCACTGGAAACAGAAACAAGAAGACATAGGTTCGTGCTCCTTCTCTTTTTTGCCTTGCTGTGCTGTGCTTGCCGTGATGCAAGGACTCGTCGCTGTGTGTGTTTGTGTGTGTGTGTGTGTGTGTGTGTCTGTCTGTCTGTCTGCGTCTGAGCCAGTCAGGGTCATGAACTTGGACGAGGTAAAGTACGACAGCAAGTACGACTCCCTTTTTGTCATGAGGGAGGGACGGCCCCTCAGGTCCACTCTTCCTTTCTTTTTCCGTTATGTTTGCATGTTTGTCTTTGTGCTTTCTCTTATGTCATGTTTTCCCTTTGTGTGCGAGGTGTCAAGACCGAAATCGCCCGACAGTACAACATGTGGGTCGTAAGGTATGTATGCTATGTATGCTATGTATGCTATGTATCTCTCTCTCTGCTCTTTCTCTCTCTCTCTCTCTCTCTCTGTCTCTTCTCTCTCTCTCTCTGTCTCTTCTCTCTCTCTCTCTCTCTCTCTCTCTCTCTCTCTCTTCGACTCTCTCTCTCTCTCTCTCTCTCTCTCTCTCTGTCTCTCTATTTCCCTCTCTCTCTCTCTCTGTCTCTCTCTCTCTCTCTCTCTCTCTCTCTCTCTCTCTCTTTCTCTTCGACTCTCTCTCTCTCTCTCTCTCTCTCTCTATCTTTCTATCTCTCTCTATCTCTCTCTCTCTATCTCTCTCTCTCTCCCTCTCTGCCTCTCTCTCTCTCTCTCTCTCTCTCTCTCTCTTTCTCTCTCTCTTTCTCTGTCCTTCTGTCTCTCTCTCTCTCTCTCTCTCTCTTTATTTCATGTATGTTATGTATGTTATGTATGTTAATGCTTTGTATGTTATGTATATTATGTATGTATGTATGTTATGTGTGTTAGTACGTTATGTATGTTATGTATGTTATAGGGAGCGGGAAATCGCCAAGAAGAAGCTGGAGTACCGCGACGCCAGCAAGGAGCCCAGCTCCCGTGGTGCCCCTGTCGGTGGATTTCAAGTGGAGACCATGCCAGGTGAAATCATCACTTCTCCTAACTCAACTGTCCACAGAATAGTCTCCTTGCGGGACAAGTTCGAGCGCGAAAAGGTGGAGTGCCTTCTTGCCTGCAGGGCAGGGTATGAGGTACTTTCGCTTCGTTTTGCTTGCCTTTCTTTTGTAAACCTTTGTTGCAGGTACTGTTTCGCAAAATAAAGGAGAGTGATGAAGCCGGTCGTGAGGTACGCCTTTTTTTTGTTTTCTTTCTTTCTTTTTTTTTTTCTGTCTTTACCTTGTATTTTTTTTCATGCTGTCCACTTATTTTTTTTGTTCGAAGTTTCTTTCTTTTTTGCTCAGACTGCTTCCTTTTTTAAAATTTATTCATCAGTATTGCTTGCTGATGGGTGTGGATGGTTTCCCCGCTTGTTATCCAGGGACCACTCTTACTTTTCTTGATTTTTTCTGTCTTTACCTTGTTTTTTTTTTCATGCTGTCCAATTTCTTATTTTTTTGTTTGAAGTTTCTTTCTTTTTTGCTCAGACTGTCCTTTTAAAAAATTTATTCATTACTATTGCTTGCTGATGGGTGTAGATGGTTTCCCCGCTTGTTATCCGAGGACCACTCTTACTTTTCTTTATTTTTTCTGCCTTTACCTTGTTTTTTTTTTTTTCATGCTGCCGACTTTTTTTTGTTTTTGTTCGAAGTTTCTTTCTTTTTTGCTCAGACTGCTTCCTTCTTTTGAATTTATTCATTAGTATTGCTTGCTGATGTGTGTGGATGGTTTTCCTTCTTGTTATCCGGGGACCACTCTTACTTTTCTTTATTTTTTCTGTCTTTACCTTGTATTTTTTTTCATGCTGCCGACTTTTTTTTTTGTTCGAAGTTTCTTTCTTTTTTGCTCAGACTGCTTCCTTTTTTTAAAATTTATTCATTAGTATTGCTTGCTGATGTATGTGGATGGTTTTCCTTCTTGTTATCCGAGGACCACTCTTACTTTTCTTGATTTTTTCTGTCTTTAGCTTGTATTTTTTTTTTCATGCTGCCGACTTTTTGTTTTTGTTCGAACTTTCTTTCTTTTTTGCTCAGACTGCTCCCTTTTAAAAAATTTATTCATTAGTATTGCTTGCTGATGTGTGTGGATGGTTTCCCCGCTTGTTATCCAGGGACCACTCTTACTTTTCTTGATGTTTTCTGTCTTTACCTTGTATATTTTTTCATGCTGCCGACTTTTTTTTGTTTTTGTTCGAAGTTTCTTTCTTTTTTTGCTCAGACTGCTTCCTTTTTTTAAGTTTATTCATTAGTATTGCTTGCTGATGGGTGTGGATGGTTTCCCCGCTTGTTATCCGAGGACCACTCTTACTTTTCTTGATTTTTTCTGTCTTTCTTGTATTTCTTTTCATGCTGTCCACTTTTTTTTTCTTTTTTTTTCGAACTTTCTTTTTTTTTTGCTCAGACTGCTTCCTTTTTTAAAATATATTCATTAGTTTTGCTTGCTGATGTGTGTGGATGGTTTCCCTTTTTGTTATGCGAGGACCACTCTTACTTTTCTTGATTTTTTCTGTCTTTACCTTGTATATTTTGTCATGCTGCCGACTTTTTTTCTTGTTCGAACTTTCTTTCTTTTTTGCTCAGACTGCTTCCTTTTTTAAAATTTATTCATTAGTATTGCTTGCTGATGGGTGTGGATGGTTTCTCTTCTTGTTATCCGAGGACCACTCTTACTTTTCTTGATTTTTTCTGTCTTTACCTTGTATTTTTTTTTCATGCTGCCGACTTTTTTTTTGTTCGAAGTTTCTTTCTTTTTTGCTCAGACTGCCTCCTTTTTTTAAATTTATTCATTAGTATTGCTTGCTGATGTGTGTGGATGGTTTCCCCGCTTGTTATCAGGGGACCACTCTTACTTTTCTTTATTTAGTAGTAGTTGTGCTTGCAGTGGTGCTGGCGGGATTGAGCACCCGCTGCCCACGGACACAACAGCTTACATTGCAAAGAGTACAAAACAGTAGGCCAGTTGTGCTTGCCGTGGTGCCTGGCGGGATTGAGCACCCGCCACGGACACAACAGCTCACATTGCAAAGTTATTGTTGAACTCGTACACAAATAATAATAATACTAATAATAATAATAATAA
The DNA here is from genome assembly GCA_019918135.1 of Paulinella micropora. Lineage (NCBI taxonomy): Eukaryota > Cercozoa > Imbricatea > Euglyphida > Paulinellidae > Paulinella > Paulinella micropora. Next base: position 180,917 of record WBZZ01000993.1, on the reverse strand, counting down.
TAATAATAATAATAATAATAATAATAATAATAGGCTTCCTCAGACTATAGCATCAGATCCAGATCCTGGACATGTGCCTCCATTGGGTCACCGGGGTCAGCCGATCCCAACGCATTGTCAGAACACCAAACAGACATAGCAGCAACAGCAACAGCAGGGGCAGATGGGGGCTGTGAAGTGCATGAAGAGCTAGATGCGAGGGTGTTAGCTGAAGAGAAGAACTTGGAGACACTACGCTGCGCTGCCGAACCCCTCTCTCTAGCCAGGACGTCCACACTGCGCGGACGGCCGCGCCGCGCAACATCAACGTCACTTGGGGGACAGGGTGGGACAGAAGCTGATGGAACCTCAGTGAGGTCAATCACCTCCTCGCCCCCATCCTCCACCCCAAGCTCCTCCCTTTTACCCTCCCTAGCAGACCAACACTCAGACACATATGATCCAAACAACACATCCAACTTTGGAGGGGGACGCAACGCTGTAACCCCTAACAACGCAGCAAGCCTAAAGTTACTGCGGAAGCGCGACTTCCCCTGAAAAAGCTTACAAAACAATCGTGATTGATCCACAGGCGACATATCATCCCAACCCTGCCGCACAGAGCCCTCCCGCTCCCGCCCAAGCAACACATCCTCCACCACAACCTCACCGCCTACGACCTCACCACCCTCCTCACTCCCTCCATCCCCCTCAGCACCCCCCACAGCCATGCCACCGAGCCTCTGCATACTCAGCAACAGCTGCTTACGTCTCCCCTCATGCATGGGGCAATCCCATAAGAAGTGCGCAAGGGACTCATTGACATCATCATGACAACAGAAGCAGCGAGGGGACATGCCACTGACCAACTTGCTGCGGTACAACCGAAGGCGGTTGTTGCAGCTGAGCAACCTTCTCCGAAGCAGATTATAATGCGCATCATCAAGGGCTACCCATCTTGGGAACTCCTTAGTTCCAAAGACTTGTCTTAGGATGACTCGCAGGCCATCAGTAAGATCGCTGCCTGCCTCTCGCTTGTCCCACATCAGTTGCTGCACCATCTTGACGTCCTGCTGAAGGGCCCACTTGTCCACAGTCGAACACCAACCCTCGAGGTCCTTCTCTGAGCTATTTAGGAGCTCCTGAAGCCCTTGTTGTAGATCCATTGAGTCCCTGATAGCGCCTTCGGCCTCCGCAGTCCAGTCGGATTTGACTTGAGATGCGATGACAGGAAATCGCTTCTCCGGTAGAACACGCAGCCGTCCATAGAACTTCAGTTGCGCCGCCCGCCGCAAACGCTCCGCACTCAAAGAGCGCGCCAGAAAGAGTGTAATCCACTTGCTTGTCTTAGGGCTGATGCCGAGAATCATCCTCATGGGGCGCAGCATTGCTGCCTCCAGCTTGGTGAGCTGCGATACGGGGGCACGCCAGACATCGAAGACGTTCTTCAGCTTGGCCCCCACAAGTTGATTCCAGCACATGAGACGATACCTAGCTTGTATCTCACCTGCACACCACAAAGAGTACCAACCTGCGGTGGCGACTTCAGTGACACGCGTAGCCCGCAGGGCCTGCTCCTTCCACTTCAGGTCGTCGGTGATAACCACTCCCAGGTACTTGTACTGACTGGTGACACAAAGCTTCTGGCCGCGAAACAACACCACGGGCTCACCTCGCTCCCTGATACTTGGTCGTTTCGCCTTGCTCGACGTGTAAATGGGCATGATTTCCGTCTTGCCGGGCTTCAAGTTGACTTCCAGCCGGTAATCTTCCGCGAACTTGGCCACAACATTGACCATCTTCTGGAGCTCGGTGCGACTGTGAGCGATGAGGGCCACGTCGTCCGCGTATAGAAATGCCTTGATGTCGTTCAGCCGCTTCACATCCGTGATCTTGAGGGCACTCGCCAGCCGATCACACAGCTCATCCATAAAGACGTTGAAGAGTGTGGGAGAGAGAGGGGACCCCTGTTGGACGCCTACACCCTCCAGTACTTCGGGGGTGAGTGCTCCATCAACTAGCACTTGCGACGAAGTCTGCTCGTAGCACCTGCGTAGCGTGCGCCAGAACTTGCCCCTTACACCCAGCTTCCAGAGCCTCTCAAATAGGCCATCTCTCCAAACAGACGGGAAAGCCTTGCGTAGATCGACGAACAGGACATACGACTCCCGCTTCTGCTGCTGACGCCCCTTCAACCTCTGCCAAAGGGTAAAGACCTGATCCGTAGTGCGACGCCCCGGGCGGAAGCCTCCCTGCTCTGGACGTAGCTTATCCGGGCCATCCACGAAGAGCGTTAGACGAGTAGCTAATAAGGACAGATACAGCTTACCAAGGCAACTAATAATCGAGATATCCCTCCAGTTGTCAGGATCCGTAGGATCCCCACCCTTGGGGATATTGACGATGATTCCCTTGCCCCAAGCTTTTCGAGTCCTCTCGGCTTCTCGAATCCAGTTGAAGTACTGCGTTAAGTAGCCATTTGATGTAGGCGCCGCCATACTTGAGCATCTCGTTCTTCACTTTGTCCTCGCCACAAGCTTTGTGGTTATTCAGGGCACGTTGCCTTGCAAGGACCTCCTCTTGCGTGAACGGCTTGTCCAGCTCTTCGCAAGTGTCTTCACCTACTTCGTGCTCCTTCATAGCCCGGGCCACCTCATCTCTGAAGCGATCGTTCCAGTGGAACTGCCGCTTAGCTTCGGCTTCCTCCCACTCCAGCGAGCCTGCTTCTGCACAGCACTCCACCACAACAGCCGCACTTGCCGGATTTTCCCGTGGCTTCACCGAATTTTTCCGAAATTCCTCCCACCGAGCGACCTTTTCCGGCAGCGTACACGCCAGTGAGCCATCCTCCCTTTGCACCGGCGCGGAGACCTTCGTTCTGCGTGCCCCGCCAAGCCGCTTCGCGAGTAGCCAAAAGCGCTTTGAGGATTGCTCGCGTTGACATTTGACCGCTTCTTCCTGCACTTGCTTGAAGGAGGCGGACTTCTTGGCCCGAGTTGCCTTCCGAATTTGCTTGCGGAGCCGTAGCCAATTCAGACGGGCTTCCGCATTCGATTCATCCCTCCTGTATGCTGCGTAGGCCTCCCGGCGCTGTTGAATGAGCTCCTTTAGCTCCCCGTCGAACCAATTGTTGGTGAAACGGGGTCGTATACATCTGGAGCCAAGGACCCGGTGCGCCGCCATTCGGAAGGACTGCGCCACTCGCTCGGTGACGTCATCTACCACCCGTTGGCTGTCGGCAACACCCGATAGGTCAAGCTCAGGCAGCTGATGCACTCCAAGCTTCTGTAGGCAATGCTGGAATACGTCATCGAACTTGTCGCGTAGATAATCCAGCGCTTGCTTCGCAGCGTGATCATTACCCGAGACACCAGTACCAATGAGCTTATCAACACGAAAGGACCTGTAAGGTTTCGCAGCCCGCTTTGGCCGGCGCTGGCCGCTCCACGTCAGTTCGGCCCATACTGCCTTGTGGTCCGTATCAAGATCATCTTCGCATACTCCGAACTTTGCTCCAGATGCCAAGCCAGGCGACGCGCAGATGTAATCGAGGAGGTGCTTGCCTGTGCCCATGCCGCGCTGCTCACGCCGGGACCACCAGTAGGACCCTTCCACTGGGCACGAGAAGCCGCTCAGATTTCGCAGGCCCGTAGCGACGAGGACAGCCGCGAGTCTCTTGCCGTTCTCCGAACGTACCGGTCCTCCCTTATCATCGACCTCCCCGTGCTGACCGACGATGCCCTCCTCTTTTCGGCTGCATGCCGGCCCGAGCTTCGCGTTGGCATCCGCCACCGTGACCACAAGACCTTTGGCTCCAAAAAAAGCTATAGCTGCCTGCCAGGCCGCATACGCCTCTGACGACTCTTCTTCCTGCGTTTCCTGGGGAAAGTAGCCGTTGCCCACATAGATATCCTGAGCGCCGGTAACACCCGAGGCGATACGCAGCCACACTTGCTGCCGGTGGTCGACGGGGGCTGACACCAGGTTGCAATACGGACCAAGGAAGTTAGCCACCGCGAATAGAACCCCACCCTTGCAGCGATTTTTCTCGCTGACCTTCGCAGGTTTTCCAAAAATCCGAATCCATCCAGGCTGCATTTGGAAAGTTGCTTCTTGCCCATGCGGTGCTCCTGAGCCCCGATGACTAGCCAGCCCTCGTGCTTGTAGAATGATGCCCATTCCGCCGTGCCTACGTTGTCGTATCCCGTTTTACCCTGCCAGTTGTGACTCGCGACGAGTAGCTTGAAGCCGGTATCGAACTGCTTGGAGCGGTGCTTCTTGGCTCGTTTCCGGACCCGACGGCCGCGCTTGGCTTCCGCCCTCGTGCTGCCCCCCTCTGCAGGTGCTTGCGCAGGTTGGTCCCCCACTGCACTGGCCGCCGAATGCAGGGGCACCACATGCACATCAGCACACTCAGACACACACTTAGGTGCATCGGCAGCCAATTCCGAAGACACCACCTGCACATCATCGACACATTCTTCATGCAGAGGCAAGACGCGATATCCCGTCGCAGCTTCCTCCTTCCGGACCGCCGCTTCCCCACGCAGATGGATGCGAATAAGCCTTCGGACACGTTCCCTGTCCCTGAACCTGCGCCCAAGGGCCACATTGACCCCTCTGCCGAAGAATTTGAGATGTTTGAGTTGCTGCAACGCCGTCTGCCTGCTGTCATCGTCCTCGTAGACCAGCTCCAGGTGACGAGACATTCGCTGGCCTTGCCACTCCATTACCGGGACCACCAGACCAAGACCGCTCATTTTGGAGGCGATCTCCTGTAGATTGGCGCGTTCTGAGAGCCCCCAGACAATCAGATTACGCCCGTCCTTGTCGTACCGATCTACCCGCCGGTACCGTCGAGGCGGCGGTGCCATCTGCCATATAGCGCCGCTCGCCTTATGTTGAAGCGCCGACCCGTGTGCCAGGTTTGGGGAGGAAGGATGAGGCGCAGCTAAGATAGCCTCTCCACGTGGTTCAGGAATTCCGTCATATACGCGAGCCCTCATCCTCCCATCCTGGGACATCGGGCCAGAGCCCGTCGAAGAGGCATTCCCACGGGGATTGTCCAGGTCTTCGGCGATTCTACCTTGTCCCATAAGGGCCACAGTGGTAGCTCCGTGCTTCGCGTATTTGTAATCCATTGAGAGTAGTAGACGGCCAATGTCGCTGGCCATCACCGCCGCGCCTCTTTACGCCGAGGAAAGCGCCCGTCCATGCAAATAGCATCGGCGGTATCTGCAACACACACTACACGCATTTCCGCCGGTGTCACTGGACGCTGCCGCGTCGCTTCGTGCCCTTCGGCGCCCGCCAGCACCCCCAGCGTCGCCAGAACCTGCCTCACGCACTACACACACTCTCCATCGCATCGCCAACGCCTCTACTCTCATGCCTTATGGACTTTCAGCTGCTCCTAACAATACACATAATGAGGTACGGGTGTCCCCGAGTGGAGCCAGATCGGACGGCGTGCCGCTGAAACTCCTTCCCCCACGTGGGTATAGAAGGCGCGAACCTAGCGGTACCTATAGGGTCTTACAGACAAGTATAGTAATCCCAGCCGAAGCTGCTCAGTTAGAAATGCAACGGTGGAGGGTGTGAATGCATGGGGCAAGGCACGGCAACGCAGCAAGGCACTGGCAAGGCATTGGGACCGACTGGAGCCCCTCTCCAACGTGCGCTCATCATGTGTTCCAGTTAGGCAACCCCGAAGAAGCGAAGATAGGGAGGAGACAAAACCCAGATAGGATGAAGATAGGATTAACATGAAGCCGAAATGGAGCCGAGTTGGAACAGGTCAACTCAGCCCCATCTCGGCTCAATGTGAATCCTATCTTCAACCCATCTCGGTACTGTTTCCTCCGAATGCTCACCTCAACAAGATCACCAAACCGGAACTGGAAGCCCCCAGGCATTTACTCGGCAGGAAATTCGGCGA
>WBZZ01000993.1:160000-170000 GCA_019918135.1 Paulinella micropora | reverse complement strand
TAATAATAATAATAATAATAATAATAATAATAATAGTGCTTCTCTGTCAATGGCTGATGCATTTCTGCACATGCGCCTCCATCGTCTCACCCGTGAGGGGAGTACGAAGAATTGACGATAGGCTCTAATGACACCCCCACACGGGCAGTTCCAACACTTCCAGACGGACCGGTATGTTCAATGAAAATACTGGTCCAGACGGATCGGTATGTTCAATGAAAATACTGGTGGCACCGACGGGAATCGAACTGGCGACAGGGCCAATAATAATAATAATAATACTAATAATAATAATGCAAAGACCTTGTCAGGTGAAATCATTATCAATAATAATAATGATAATAATAATGATAATAATGATGATGATGATAATAATAATAATAATAATAATAATAATAATAATAATAATAATAATAGTGCTTCTCTGTCAATGGCTGATGCATTTCTGCACATGCGCCTCCATCGTCTCACCCGTGAGGGGAGTACGAAGAATTGACGATAAGCTCTAATGACACCCCCGCAAGGGCAGTTCCAACACTTCCAGACGGGCCGGTATGTTCAATGAAAATACTGGTCCAGACGGATCGGTATGTTCAATGAAAATACTGGTGGCACCGACGGGAATCGAACTGGCGACAGGGCCCAGATGGTAGAACTTGACCACTGGGCTATCACGGTGTCCATAATAATAATAATAATAATAATAATAATAATAATAATAATAATAATAATATATATATATATATATATATATATATATATATATATATATTGATCTGTCATGGCTGAGCCCGAGGGCCATGCGCCTCCATCCCTCGACCCAACAGGGACTACAGTGAGTATGTTGGGGAGGGAAGAGTGACTCTAACCATCCTGCATAGAAGGCCCCAAAAGGAAGTCCCTACTACCCGCACAGTGTCGGGTACCTTGCAGGAAATCAACTACAAATGATTGATCTTCCCCGCGTGAGAGCTCCACGAGACTGGGTAGGTCCCGCATGGAGGTACTCACAGGGGTAGCAGACATTTCATGCGGTCTGCCAGCGCATGAGGACGTTTTGTGGTAAGTATCTGGGACGCCTCGAAACCCGTCACCACCCCTAGATCGCGGAATGTAAATACCCCTTTGATCCCACGTGGTGTATGTCTTATAAAAAACAACACAACGACATGGCCTCGGAACCAACACAACAACATAGCCTCGGAACCCACATCGACATAGCCTCGGAACCCACACAACAACAGAGCCTCGGAACCAACACAACAACATAGCCTCGGAACCAACACAACAACATAGCCTCGGAGCCAACACAACGACATAGCCTCGAAACCAGTGGGAAGAGGCCCAACCACCTCCTCTTCCCGTGGGGTGCCATACTGTGCACCCCTCCATAATAATAATAATAATAATAATAATAATAATAATAATAATAATAATAGTGCTTCTCTGTCAATGGCTGATGCATTTCTGCACATGCGCCTCCATCGTCTCACCCGTGAGGGGAGTACGAAGAATTGACGATAAGCTCTAATGACACCCCCGCAAGGGCAGTTCCAACACTTCCAGACGGGCCGGTATGTTCAATGAAAATACTGGTCCAGAAATAGACCGGTATGTTCAATGAAAATACTGGTGGCACCGACGGGAATCGAACTGGCGACAGGGCCCAGATGGTAGAACTTGACCACTGGGCTATCACGGTGTCCAAAATAATAATAATAATAATAATAATAATAATAATAATAATAATAATAATAATAATAATAGTGCTTCTCTGTCAATGGCTGATGCATTTCTGCACATGCGCCTCCATCGTCTCACCCGTGAGGGGAGTACGAAGAATTGACGATAAGCTCTAATGACACCCCGCAAGGGCAGTTCCAACACTTCCAGACGGGCCGGTATGTTCAATGAAAATACTGGTCCAGACGGATCGGTATGTTCAATGAAAATACTGGTGGCACCGACGGGAATCGAACTGGCGACAGGGCCCAGATGGTAGAACTTGACCACTGGGCTATCACGGTGTCCAATAATAATAATAATAATAATAATAATAATAATAATAATAATAATAATAATAATAATAATAATAATAATAATAATAGACTTATCAGTCAATTGGCCTTTGATCCTGTCGGACATGTGCCTCCATTGGTAGCACGGGACCGTTCGGTGACGCGGCTCCGCTCCAAAGACTCGACTGGCAGTGCAATGTGCAAATGAGCGTGCTGTGCATGTGCAAGTGGGTGCAAGGAGTGAGAGGAGTTATCTGCCGAGAAGAAGTCCGCGACGCTGCGCTGACCTCCACCTACAACAGATCTAGCCAGACATTCTACCTGACTAGGCCTTCCCCTCCTTCTACCCACCTCCTGAACGACCGTGAGGTCGATCACCTCCTCCTCCTCCTCCGCCCCCTCTGCCTCCCTGGTCTGCGCCTCCAACTCCTCCCACTCCTTCCAGATGGTGGCAACAAACCTTCCTAACTCCTCCTCCACCTCTTCTGGGACAGGGATAAACAAAACGCCGAGCATCGCCGCCATCTTTTCATCCTCCCCCTTCAGCCATTCCTCTTTGAAGAGCCTCATCTCCTCCTCTGCCTCCCGCAGTTCCCTGTGATAAAGCCCTCCTCGATTCAGCATGAGGGGCTGCCGGGCTTGCGCCTCATCGATAAACTTAAACAGTGCCTCACGAGAGCTCGCAAACGTTGGGCAATGCAGCAGGAAGTGACGTAACGACTCGTTAACCTCAGTGCCACACAAGGCGAAACAGCTTGAGCAGTCCGGCGAGCATGAGCCAAATTTGGATCGGTAGAGGCGAAGGCGATTGTTGCAGCTCAACAATCGCCTTCTGATAAGGTTGTGACTTCCCCCCTCCAGCGCCCGCCAACGTGGGAAAGCAGAGCGGGAAGACATCTGGCTAAGCAGCACCCTAAGCCCATCAGAGGGCTTAGCCTGCCGCTCCCAGCCAGCTACTCCTGCCGGACAGACCATTGCTTTACCACCTCGTTCCAGTTCGCCAGAGCGGCCCGCCAGTCCTTATCATCTACCGTGCCATCTTCGTTCACGACCCGCTTGAGCGCATCCAAGCCCTCCCGCAGCCTGTGATCTGCTAAGATCAAATTTTCCGTATCTTCCTTCCATTTGCACCGACCCGTGTTGTAAAGCCTGCGTGTTAGCGCTGTGTTGCCCAGTAACTCGATGCGCCCTAGGAACCGAAGCCGGGCCGCCTTGGCAAGGATGCTAAAACTCGGCGTGCGGCCTAAACCCCTGGTGATGCAGCCGCTTGTGCGCGTACCAACACCCAAGATGACCCGCAGGGGCGCTACCAACGCGCCCTCCAGCTTACTCAGCTTGTTGGCGCCCGGCAGATCCCAAAAAGCCGATGCGTAAAGCAACTTTGCGCCAACCATTTGCTGCCAATTCATCAGCCGAAGACGCGCTGGAACTTCATGGGCAATCCAGAGGGGGTAGCAGGCAGCCGTTCCCGCTACAGTGATTTCCGCCGCCCGCTTCGCTTGCGGTTTATCGGAGAGGGTGTCCGTGAGCAGAACTCCCAGGTATTTGTAGTGGTCGGTGACGTTGAGAACCTTGCCCCGGAACCTCACGCATGGGGGCGACTTTTTTGACTTGGCGTGCCCGTATATCGGCATGACTTCCGTCTTGCCCGGTTTCAGGTTGATTTCAAGCCGATAGTCCTCCACGAATGTCGCCACGACATTTACAATCTGTTGAAGCTCCGTGACACTATGCGCAATTACCGCAACGTCGTCGGCGTAAAGCAGGGTCCGTATGTCTTCGATGCGGTTGAGGTCCTCGATCTCCAACTCTTTCGCGATTCGGACCGTTAGCTCATCCATGAAGACGTTGAACAGCGACGGTGACAACGGCGACCCTTGCTGAACTCCCATCTCTTCCAGCACTTCACCAGTGAGTTCGCCATCGACTAGCACTCGCGATGACGTTCTTCGGTAAAAACGCCGCAGAATGCGATAGAACTTGCCCTGTACCCCCATCTGGGTTAGCCTCTGAAACAACCCGGCCCGCCAAACCGTAGGGAATGCCTTTCTCAGATCCACGAACAAAACGAAAGAACGGAGGCCAGCTTGTTGTCTAAGGCGCAGACGCTCCTTAAGGACAAAAATCTGGTCCCCCGTACTACGTTTTGGCCGGAACCCACCCTGCTCTGGGCGAAGCCTGCCCGGCTGATCGATGAAAGCCGTAAGCCTCGCCGCCATAAGGGACAGATACATCTTACCCAGACAGCTCAGAATCGCGATGTCTCTCCAATTTTCCGGATTGGTTGGGTCGCCTCCTTTTGGGATGTTGACGATAATCGCTTTGCCCCAGTCGCTGGGGGTGTATTCGCACGATTTCAACCAGTTGAAGAAGCGCACCAGAAAGCTCACAATCCGCGTGCCTCCGTACTTGAGCATCTCGTTCTTGATCTTATCCGGTGAGCACGCTTTGTGATTCTGGAGATTTTCCTGGCAGAGCTCCACTTCCTTCTCGGTGTAATCATAGTCCAGCGGGCCCGTCTCAGTCCGGATCTCCTCGGCTTGCGCCATGGCCTCGAATTGGTCGCGCAGGTTGTCGTTATACTGGAAGGTTTCGCGGGCCTTCCGCTCGGGCTCAATCCGCGCTGCTTCCTCATCAGAACCGACTTCCTCTACACATGCATCCTCCAAAAACTGGTTTTCTTTGGGGACCACCATACGTCGGCGGTATTCTTCCCATTCTTGTAGTTTTTCCCGGAGTGTGCATGCCAGAGTGCCATCGGGCTTCCGAACAGGAGCAGAAGCGTTCGACCGCCGAACCCCGCCCAAACGCTTTGACAGCTTCCAGTACGTGGCCATGGTAGCGCTCCTGAAGTTGGCAGCGGTGTCATTCTGGACCCGCTTCCACGCTTGCTCCTTCTTCTCCTTGCATAACCTTCTGACCGCCTTCCTCGCTTCTTTATATCTTTGCCAGGCCTCTCGGTTGGCCTCATTCCTTCGCCAGAGGCCGTATGCCTCTCTCCGTCGCGCAATCGTTTCCCTAAGACTCTCATCAAACCATGCATTAGTAAACCCTGGCCTAATCACCCGAACTCCCAAGACCTTCACGGCTGCGCCCGTGAAAGCTCGGACCACTAAGCTAGCGACCCTATCTACCTCCTGCTGAAGCTCATCCGGGTCCTCCACTGCTGATAGATCTGGGAGGCCATCTGGCAACAGCCCCGATATACCAGCTGCAAAGGTCTCGTCGTACTTCAACCTAAGCTTAGACAGCTCGCTCTCCTTACCCTCAACTACCCTGCCTATCAAGCGCTCTGCCTTGAATGCTTTGTACCTCTTTATCTGCTTTTTGCGGGGTGGCTGTCCCCCCCAGACCAGTTCCGCCCACACAGCTTTGTGGTCGGTATCAAGGTCTACCTCGTCGACGCCGAAGCTTGCCTCCTCCGCCAGCTCGGAAGAGACGCAGATGTAATCCAGTAGATGCCTTCGTCCACCTACATTTTCCTGCCTAGACCACCAATATTTGTCCCCCCGTGGTTGCGAAAACCCACTGAGATTGCGCAACCCCGTGGCAACAAGCATCGCAGCCAGCAACTCACCATTCTCACTCCTAACCCCTCTACCCCTCCCATCTATCTCGCCAAAGAGGCCCACCACTCCCTCCTCCCGCGCTATTCTGGCGGGCCCCAGCTTAGCATTAGCATCACCAACCGTAACCACATGACCTTTGGCGGCGAAGTAGGAGACGGCCGCCTGCCACGCCTCATAGGCTGCAATAGATTCCTCTCGTTGATTTTCTTGGGGGAAGTAGCCGTTGCCGACGAACACATCCGACGCCGTCGCGCTCCCAGACGACAGCCGCACCCACAATTGCTGTGGGTGTGGAACAGGCGCCTGTACAATGGTAGCGCACGGTGCCAGATAGTTGGCCACCAACGTCAAGACTCCCCCCAAGAGACGCGAGCCCGCACCAGTTGCAGCCGCTTTGCCGAGGACTGCGAAGCCGTCGACTTGGAGCTTCTCCACCTTCTGCGACGATAGGTTGTGCTCCTGGACTCCGACGATCACCCAGCCTCGCTCCTTGTAGTGCTCCGGCCATTCCCCAAAGCCTGGGCTATCCGCACCCACTTTGCCTTGCCAATTATGTGAGGCCACCCTCAGTGGGAAGCCTTTCACAAATTGGGAAGAACGAAGCTGGTGCCGATGCCTGCGCTTCGGTTGAGCCCGCCTGGAGCCCTCCGCCACCCTCCACGGCCCATCCTGCACCCTCCGCCCCAGCTCCTCCAGCTCCCGCATCCCGCCCCACTCCGCCAAGGGAGATTCACCGCTTGAGGCTTCGCCCTGGGGCTCGTCGACTTCCACGTCGAGCACCCAGTAGCCAAACCTCTGCTTGCGAAGCTCCCTCTGCATCTCTACATACTGGGCACCCCCCCGTGCAGCCCGCTGCTTCTCTCTTTCCCGGAAAGTCCTACCCGTCGCAACGTGAACCTTTCCCGTGAAGAACTTACGCTCCCGCAGCAGCCGCACCATCTTCTCCGCCTCCTCACAAGACGCACATTTAATCCGCAAATGCCGCCCGCTACCTCTGCCCGCGAATTCCACCTCGACTTCCCCGAGACCGAGAATTCGGAGCTCTCGCGCCATGACCACTGTCTGAGAGACATGCGATAGCCCCCATACTATGCAACATCTCTTATCCAGCTCATTTCGTACCTTCCTCCGCCACCTCCTCGGTGGCGGTACCGCTTGCCACACGCCGTGACCAGACCTTTCCGGACGTGACTTCTCTTCCGAGGTTGGGGAGGGTGATCGAGATGCAGCAGGATTGCTGGCTCTACGTGATTCAGGTTGCCCGTCAGGTACGCGAGCACTCGACCACCCCACCCCGGCCGAGTAGCCATCGCCACCCGCAGGCGCACTCCCACGGGGAACGTCTAAAGCTGAAGGATTACCGCCTTGACCCATAGGGCCAGCACTAGCGGCCGCGCTCTTCGCATAAGAACCTGACATAAGTGGTATGGGACCCCGGTGCCGCATTGATCGAGTTGTAAACTCGATAAATGAGGACCCAGGTGGGGTTATTTAAAGCTCAACCCTTAAAAAGCATACGTGTACGTATGTATAGGAATACACACAAACACTCACCTGCATCCGTAACCAGGCACGAGGCAGACCCGCTGTGCATCATCGAGGTAGGTGTCGTGGCAAACCACCCTGCGTCCGATAAACGCTGCAAGTGAGTCATCTACCGAGAGCACAGAGTGACAGGCCCGTGCACGTGTACCCACCACCCCATAACCCTCCGCCAGAGCAACCCCATGGCATCCGCAGGATGAGCACGAAGAGTGCTGAGAGAGAGGGTGAGCCAGGAGCCCCGCTCCGGTCCGTCGTTACTTTGGTCATTTAGTCGTTTCAAGGCTTGTGGTAAGGTGTAGGGCCTCTCGCCTTCGTACAAACTCCGACCGACAGTAGTTTGGTTGACCATCCTTCGCGGTGGCCCTCTGAACACAACCCCCTCCCCCAGTGCCCACCCCTTGTGATTCCAGAGGCCACCCCGAGCCAAGAGCCATGAGTATGATGAGCAACTCACATGAGTTACTCTCAGTAATTGGGACCCGTCTCATAAATCAATGGAACGCTAATCGTGCGCCCCTCATAGGCTCAGCCCGCCCATGTGAAAGCTAGGCCTCGCCCAAAGCAAAGCAAAGCAAAGCAACAACAACAAAAAAAAAAAAAAAAAAAAAAAAAAAAAAAAAAAAAAGAAAAAAGAGAGAGAGAGAGAGAGAGAGAGAGAGAGAGAGAGAGAGAGAGAGAGAGAGAGAGAGCGAGAGCGAGAGCGAGGCCGCCGTGGCTCGCCCGCAATCCAGCTGGGTGCACCTCGTCACAACCACTCATCGGCGTGAGCTCATAGCTGTGTGCGACATAGGTACAAGAGCAAGAGGAGAAACAGTGTGCCAGCGTGGATGTGTGGGTGAGGCAGTGCGGTGAGGCAAAGCAGCGATGCCAGTCGAATCCCTCGAGACGGAACCTAGCATCAAAAACATCGTATAAGTCTACCCCAGGCCTCCATCCACCGAGTGGTGAGCTCGATAAAAGAAGACCCGAGTGGGGTTATTTAAAGCTCAACCCTTAAAAAAGCATAAACATGTACGCCGCCAGGAACCCAACAACAATAACATAGCAGCCAGGAACCCAACAACAATAACATAGCAGCCAGGAACCCAACAACAATAACATAGCAGCCAGGAACCCAACAACAATAACATAGCAGCCAGGAACCCAACAACAATAACATAGCAGCCAGGAACCCAACAACAATAACATAGCTTCCGTAACCAGCCTTCAGGAACCCGCCTCAGTTACCCGCCCCCGTAACCAGGTCAGAGACGTGACGTACAATGCATCATTGAGGTGTCGTGGCAAGCCACCCTGCGTCCGATAGAAGCTACAAAAGAGTCATCTACCGAGAACACTAAGTGACAGGCCCGGTCACATGCACCCAACACGTCCCGACCCTCCGCCAGAGCATCCCCATGGCATCCGCAAAGTGAGCACGAGGGGTTCTGGGAGAGAGGGTGAGTCAGGAGCCCCGCGTCCAGGCAGTCGCTACTGTGGCAGTTGAGTGATTTCAAGGCTTGTGGAAATGTGTGGAGCCTGTCGCCTTCATTCCCACTCATACCGACAGTAGTTTAGTTAACCAACCTGTCCAGTGACCCACTGAGCCCAACCCCCTCCCTCAGATAACCCCCACCCCCCGCACCCCGAGTGATACCAGAGGCCACCCCGAGCCAAGAGCCGTGAGCGTGGTGAGAGAGCTTCTCTCAGTAAAGTTTCCGTCTCATGAATCAGTGGAGCACTGATTATGTACCCCTCATAACAAGCTGCCAACGGCCCCAACCCCGCCGTGTGGCGGTGACACCCAACCATGTATTGGTGCCCCCCAAATAATAATAATAATAATAATAATAATAATAATAATAATAATAATAATAATAATAATAATAATAATAATAATAATAATAATAATAATAATAATAATAATAATAATAATAATAATAATAATAATAATAATAATAATAATAATAATAATAATAATAATAATAATAATGATAATAATGAATTTCCTGAAAAGGGGGGGGGGGTGTTCAAGTGGAGACCACGTCAGGTGAAATCGTCACTTCTCCGAACTCAACTGTCCACAGAATAGTCTGCTTGCGGGACAAGTTCCAGCGCGAAAAGGTGGAATAATAATAATAATAATAATAATAATAATAATAATAATAATAATAATAATAATAATAATAATAATAATAATAATAATAATAATAATAATAATAATAATAATAATAATAATAATAATAGTGCTTCTCTGTCAATGGCTGATGCATTTCTGCACATGCGCCTCCATCGTCTCACCCGTGAGGGGAGTACGAAGAATTGACGATAAGCTCTAATGACACCCCGCAAGGGCAGTTCCAACACTTCCAGACGGGCCGGTATGTTCAATGAAAATACTGGTCCAGACGGATCGGTATGTTCAATGAAAATACTGGTGGCACCGACGGGAATCGAACTGGCGACAGGGCCCAGATGGTAGAACTTGACCACTGGGCTATCACGGTGTCCAATAATAATAATAATAATAATAATAATAATAATAATAATAATAATAATAATAATAATAGTGTATCTCCTGCCAATTGCTGAGCCAAAAGGCCATGTGCATCCAGTCCTCCATTCCATAAGGAAAGTCTCCACACCAATCGGTGGAATAAAGGAAGTGACGGCATAGAACATTACTCTAGGAGCTTTATACCAATCAGCCCATGGAAAGGACCGATGGCCTATGTACTCCCTAAATAATAATAATAATAATGATAATAATAATAATAATAATAATAATAATAATAATAATAATAATAGTGCTTCTCTGTCAATGGCTGATGCAAATCTGCACATGTGCCTCCATCGTCTCACCCGTGAGGGGGAGTACGAAGAATTGAC
>WBZZ01000993.1:150000-155000 GCA_019918135.1 Paulinella micropora | reverse complement strand
GATTATAAATACCGTATGATGCGACCCGCCTTTTCTCAAGTTATCAAACTACCAGTGTATACACAGTGATGGCACGGTATAGATGAGCAAAATCTAGTGAGTCAAGCCAGGATGATACTAGGCTATGATTAATATCATACAATACTCGGATTATACGGGGGCCGTTTCTACTGATATATATTTTGAGCCGATCAAGTTGAAAACGATAATATATATTAAGAGTGACACTGAAGTAACTCACCGGTACTACTTTTTACGCCGGATACTATTAATATATTATCGTTAGGGCGGACAATAGGAAATGCGGCCCGGCTCTGTTTCCTTTTTGTTGCTTGGCGGCCGTGGCTCTGATAGTCTCCTACATTTTCCCACCATACTGGTCACAAGTTCCGTCCCGAGTCTCTCCGGCAAGTTTTGCAGAGGAGGACTCTGAGATTAGGTTATTCTCAGAGTGCTTGGATTGAGTATAGACCCCGGCTTGCAATAAATAACATCAGGCTTTCTGATCCGAGTCTTAACCGACAAAAGTCAAGTTTTAACAACTATCGGTGGCACTGAGTTTGCTCAACTTTAGTTCCGTTACGGTTATGGTTACTTTATTATTTGCCGGACTCAACGTCACAGGTTAAACTCGAAGTTTCTTAGGTTCTTTTGTATCTCTTTGATATTAATATAATACCACTTCCCTGCATTTTACCTCTTCAACTTCCCACTTATTGCTACAAGTTGAAAGTATTTTATTAAAACAGTGTTTGCGTAAAAACAATCTTCCTGACTATCCTCAAATATACTTTGAAATAGTTTTTAATAAATTTCAAAGAGGTATTTTTTTCATCAACAACACTACGCTCTTACTAATTTGGTCATTCGTGGTGTTATGATTGCTTGATCATGAGATTCTTTCTTCTTGTTGTTGTGTTGACAGTGGCAGTGTTGGTTTGGAACGAGTAGGTATTAACAAGAACCACAAGATTAATTGCTGTCCACAGAATCAAGTTCAGGATTGTCCTACAAATCTAAAAAATCATGTTTTCAGGTGCGATTGAGCCACCCCAGGCCAGCTTTCTGCTTGTTGAGTGGGCCTCAGATGGTAGGGTGTGGAAATGGAGTTCTGGATTCTTCAGGTATCTACAGGACGCCCCATGAACTTATAAATAACACGAGGAGAAGTCGATATATTCTCCGAGGGAAATTTTGCGTCGTTTGCGGGCCAGCAGTGCCGGCAAGTCGATATTATTTCGGTAACCTGTCCGCATTGAGCGGTGGTGTTGGTGACCGATAGAAAAATGCGTGGTAGGTGGACTGGAACAGATGGGAGACAAGACGGGTTCTGGTACTGGGACCGCACTGGACTCCTTTGCCACTCTATTGCGACGTGGACCAGTATGGCCTGTCAACTTGCCACGATACCCCCTACGTTCGCCTTATCTTCCCAGTCCTGCTGCAACACGACCCTGACAACACCTAGCAGTCACAAATATGCAACACCATGTAGGTAACTGTGTGCGTGTACGCACGTATGTGTGTGTGTAGGTATGTATGTGCAGGTTTCATGTATGTATGTATGTATGTATGTATGCATGTATGTATGTATGTATGTATGTAGGTAGGTAGGTAGGAAGGTAGGTATGTGTATGTATGTATGTATGTATGTATATGTATGTATGTACGTACGTACGTATGTATGTACGTACGTACGTACGTACGTACGCACGTACGTATGTACGTATGTATGTATGTATGTATGTAAAAGTATGTATGCATGTATGTATGTATGTATGTATGTATGTATGCATCCATTTATGTCATGTAATGTATGCATTTTATGTAGATGTTATGTATGTAATGTACGTAATGTATGTCACGTATGTCATGTATATTCTAGTATCTGTATGTCTGTCTGTCTGTCTGTATATTTGTATGCATGTATGTGTATTTCTATGTATACTCGTATGTATACTTGTGTGTTTGTAACTGCATACATACATACATACATACATACATACATACATGCATGCATACATACACACATACATACATACATACATACATACATACATGCAGCATACATACATACATACATACATACATACATACATACATATGTGTACATAATGTACATACATACACGTACACACGTGCGTACGTACGCGTCAATGTGCGTTTGCCTGTATGTATGCAAGAATGCAATTTTCTATGCACGATACTTGTCGGGGTGTACGGTGTATGTCTGTCTGTAAGAAATTAACATTTCGTGCGAAAATGCATGCAGTTTTGCAAGCAATTTTACCAGTCGCAGTCCCAGCATAGGCGACCTATATCTGCATCTCTGGGCTCGTGTCTGTCCGCCTCTGGCGCATCGTATTCGCACCTCTCACACTTGCCAAAAGGACGAACTTTGCCGGCGAAGGGCCAAATCCCAATGGGCTCACCGTAGGTCTCGTAGGCCATCACTGCTTGGGATTGACAAACAAGAATAAAAATTCAACTATAATAGAGGCCCGCTCCAGCGCTTGAAAGGGGAACCTGTCAATAGAACCAATACATTTGCATATTACACTCGAGGAGACGACATATATGCATTTGCACATAAGCTGGATACTTCAATCCCTGGGTTGGTATATAAACACACACCTCGATCGACCTCATCCAGTCAGTCTACAATATTTCTCGTATATGGCGCCACTCCACACTCCTGTCCGCGCGCAGAGATTTGGCAATAAAATCACTTCTTTCATCTTTTTCTCCACTTGTTGGTCCACTGAAAAGTCTGGCCAGGATTCTGCCATCAAACAGGGCCTGCGGAAGAAGTGGTACGAGCGAGTATGGATTTGTTCGGAGTGTGCACACTGTCTTTCAGTCATTTTCGCATGATTCAAAGATGCAAAGCCTCCAAACGTGCGGCTTCCTTGAGCTTCTAACCCACACACACTCACCCACAACACAGAACCTATTGACCAAAACACAGCCCTTCTTGACAGGCAGAAGTGACCAGCAGACATATGATATGTAATTGTTTAAACGGCATTGACAAAAGCATAAGAACTAGTACAAGATAGGTCGCTTGTTTGTGGCACTCGAGGTGTTGCTCTGTAACAACAAATTAGGTACTTTTGTGAAATTCATTTTGTTGTATTATTCTGATAGGTGAAGCAGGCGCCTTGTTCTGTGAGGAATGTGGGCGATCGGTAGACGATTAAGAAAAAGGAAAGTTAACCCGAATTCTCTCTTGCATCTCAGACAATGTCAAGCAACTCCAGACCCAGGAGGAAGCAAATTTCAAAGACTTGAGGAGTCTCATCTACCAGCGCAGCAAGAGGAAGTGCAAACAGATCGAACACCAACTGCCGGTTTGTATCTAACTATCTCTGTTGGTCTGTCTCTGTTTCTGTCTTTACATACTATGTTGTACTTGTGTTCAGGAAACATGTCCAAGAGAATGAGAGGGAACCATGCTCGGGAGAACGCCCGCCTTGAAGCCGCTGCCACATTGCGTACGCTTATGTTCGCAGCGGATAAGGGTCAGCAGAGGCAGCGCCCCCCAGCTATGGAGCAGGTCGAGTAGCAGCAGGAGAGAGAGAGAGAGAGAGAGAGAGAGAGAGAGCGAGTGTGTGTGTGTGTGTGTGTGAGAGAGAGAGAGAGCGAATGAGAGAGAGAGAGAGAGAGAGAGAGAGAGAGAGAGAGAGTGAGTGAGAGAGAGAGAGATGAGAGATGAGAGAGAGATGAGATATGAGAGAGAGAGAGAGGGAGAGAGAGAGAGAGAGAGAGAGAGGAAGGGAAACAGGAAGAGAGAGAGAGAGAGAGAGAGAGAGAGAAAGGGGGGTCCCCACCCAAGAGAAGATGTGTGTGCGTGCGTGTGTTTTCACAGAACATTAACTCTCTCTTGGCACTGCCGGGCGATGTATGGTGCATGATTCGGGAATGGATTGGATGGACCGAGCTCCTGCCACTCGTCCGTGTCTGCAAGGGCCTCGCCGACCTTCTGAATAATGAAGACATATGGAAGAACCTACCTGTGTTGGATCTCACCGCTTTCGATCATGGCGGGCCGTTGACTGGCTTGTCACAGTTTTGGCGGGAGAGCAAGCTGACGTTTCCCAAAGTGGTTCTGGCTACGGCAACCTCTGATGAGGTGCTACGTCTTTTGAATGGTCTTGGGGTGCGAGAACTGACTGTTGCCGGCCCACCTGCCAAGCAGATCACAGACGCTGGATTGGTTACATTACATTATATTACACTGTGTTAAATTTACATTACATTACATTACATTACATTACATTACATTACATCAATCACATCACATCATATTATATTACATTACATCACATTACATCACATTACATTACATTACATTACAACACATCACATTACATCACATTACATTACATTATTACATTACATACATACATAGGTGTACTTAGCTTCCCTTCCCCTTCAGCGTCTCAGCCTCGAAGATTGCAACCGAATCACCGACGCCGGCCTGGCACACTTATCGGGGCTCCCCCTTCAGCACCTGAATCTCAATAGTTGCTTCAGAATCACAGATGCTGGCTTAGCTCACTTAGCAAAGCTTCCCCTTCAGCATCTCAGCCTCGAATATTGTGACAAAATCACAGACGCGGGCTTGGCACACTTATCAGGGCTCCCTCTTCAGCACCTGAATCTGAATCCCGGTTGCTCCCCCGCCATCATCACAGATGCTGGTTTGGCTCACTTAGCTCTCCTTCCCCTGCGCCGCCTCAGCCTACAAAATTGCGAGAGAATCACAGACGCCGGCCTGGCACATTTAGAAAGGCTCCCCCTTCAGCACCTGAACATCCATTATTGCGATAGAATCACAGATGATGGCTTGGCTCGCTTTGCTTCCCTGCTTTCCCTTAAGCACCTTAGCCTGCGCCGAACGCACGCTGGGGCTGGCCACCCGCGCCTCCTCGACTTCGAAAACGACATCCTATTCATGCCTCCCCAAGTCCTGTTCATGCCTCCCCAAGACGACCTCC
>WBZZ01000993.1:77500-127500 GCA_019918135.1 Paulinella micropora | reverse complement strand
TGATTGGTTGACAAATTGCTTGCGAAAAAGGTTTTGCATCAGGCCGGACAATTTCTAATGCCAATAATAATTATTTTGCCACAAAGTTGAAGTAAAACCCGGAACTCTTTTTACGAACCGATTTCATTTGTGTGGCCCTTCCAATTTTGAATGCACGGGCCGACATGTCATGAGTGCATCGTACATTTATAACGTCAATGTTGAAAAAGTCGAAAACAGCCATGCATCGAGATGGAACCCTTCTTTGTCTGTCTGTCTGTCTGTCTGTCTGTCTGTCTGCCTGGTGTGGCACTTCCATTTTGAAATTTACTTGCTGACAGGTCAGGTGTCAAAATGCAATGATCATGACCTTTGTTACATACAGGGAAGGATGCTACATGAACATCTCCTTCCCTTCCCTGCATTGTCTTCCTTATTCTGCGTTAATCCTATTATAATGTCCTACCATATATGCAAAGTCAAGAACTACTATAGGTATTACTATAGCACACTAATTTTTTTATATAAAATAATGCTATTTTTATATAAATTCTTCTTACTATTAATTTCAATAAAAATATACATAATTTTATCCAAATTCAATACAACCATTCTTAATCAATAAATAGTCCATATTTGAATTTCTCTCAAAATCTAAAAAAAGATAACTCATCTATCTTTTTTCAAATCAACACGAAGAGACATCAAAACATGTTTCTTAGTTTTTACTGGTGTGCTAGACTTAGTTATCTTTTAAAAAAATGAAAGTACTCTTCTGTTGCGAGTTTGATTAATTTCCATTTAAATATAATAAAAATATATTATATATAATATACATGAGTAGACATCCTACATATACTGCAGAGGATGCAAGGGCAAAACACACTGAACGTATGAGAAAGTATCAAAGAAGAAATAAAGAGAAAGCACTTATGAGAGCAAAAGAATATTATCAAAAAAACCAGGCAGACATACTGAGAAAACCAAAAGAGAAAAGAGAAAAAACCAATGCTGACCTTATTAGACTCCAGAATATCGTCGGGGAAAATTGAGACCTGAAAAAAAATCGAATTTCATATTAAAGATAAGATAATATTATATATATATATTATATATATAAAATAAAAATATTTTTTGGAAAAAATATATTCGAATAAATATATGGCGAACACCATCGACTATGGCGGACACACATGGAACTTGGACAAGTTGGCGGAAGCAAAAATAACATATCAGATAAGGCAAAACAAGTTATATGTTAAAAAGCCGAACGGAACTAGGTTTTATGAGATAACAACGACAAAGGGAGCACTATCGGACCCTGAAAGGTTTTATTCTGAACCTGAGCGAAAACAAAGGGAACGAAAATATGTTTAGTCACAAGTAATAGAGTTCAATTGCTATAAACTGATAAGGAGTGACACTTAACACAAACTACCTGTGTGTCAATCTGTATATACAATTAAGTTAAGTAAATCAATGACGCAAAAAGTGAAAAAGTTTCCATTAGAGTGCATCATCGGTATGATTGGATCTATAATTGAAGACTTTAAAACACTTTACAAAGACAATGACTTAATACAAATACGTATTAGTGTTATTCCTTCAACTTGGAATGTACAAAACCAAAAATTAACAAAAGTAAAAGATTTTAATTTAGAAGATATACTGACTAGATTAGAATCTATACTGCAATCAAACGACGAAAACTATATGGACGAAGAAGGAACAACAATGGAACTTATTGATTTCAATTTTGTGGGTGTAAGGATGCCAGAAGGAGGAGCAAGATTGAAAGCAATAACAGAAACAGACATGTATAAAAAGAAAGGTGTAATACGAATAAACAATGACGACTGGAATTTCCAAACAAAATTATCTATAAGACTGAGATGAATGACAAAAAGAACATATACATACTAAAAACCATGAACCATTACGACACCATAACAAGTATGAAAGCATTCTTGTCAACATCGCTATGTGAGTCTATACTTCCAGCTACTGACACCTTATTATTATTATTATCATTATGATCAAATATCCATTCATCAAAGCCTTTGTCATTTAGTAAATTAACTCCTGTTATATTCTTCCTTCCCTTACTAATGTTGCCTGTTTCATCAACATTTATAGGAAATGTTTTATTTACCCAGTTTATTGAATTATATGTTAAATAACTATTCATCGCCACTGGTGCGGTTATAACCACATCTGAAAGTGTATCAATTGAACCAAGGGCTGTATTTTTCCATTTGCATTCTACATCGTTGTAAGTTAAGTATTGTCCGCTTGCTTGTGCAAATATGTTTGTGTCTATCAAATTATATAAACTGGTTTGGTGCGGATTGGAAGTATTGCTTCTGTGTTGAGTTGAGGCTTTGACTTCGTCATTATCCCTTACTCGTTGCTCTGCGTAGTATAAATGGCTTCCTTCTTTGATATCCGTAGTTGATTTTAAAGCGAGCCGTGTGTCAAAGCGGTTATCAGTCCAATACTAATTAAGTCCTTCTTTTAGGTCAGTTGTTGATTTTAAAGCGAGACGTGTATCAAAGCGGTTATCAGTCCAATAATAATTAAGCCCTTCTTTTAGGTCTGTTGTTGATTTTAAAGCGAGACGTGTATCGAATCGGCCGTCAGTGTAATATAGATTTACGGGGTCAGCATCTTCTGGCACTCTGTCTGTATTCAGACCGACTATGTTTGTGTTGGTAAGGTCAAGGTTAAGTATATTTAGACTATCAACAGCCAACTCATTAAGGCCGAGTAAGGATTTATATTGCGACATTGTATATCAAAGAATTTGAAAAATCTTTTTGTTAAACTTTTTCTAAAAATATCAATTAATTATTTTTAATTTTTTATTTTTGTTAAATTATACTAACAAAAAATATAACTATCTCGTGTAATATCATTCATAGGTAATCAATGCCGTCAAAGGAAGCATCAAAGGAAAACTGGAAGAAAGCAGTTCAAGCAAACAGAGAAAATGCTGAACGGAGAAAGGACGAGTGGGCCCGTGAAAGGCTTCGTAAAAAAGGAGAATTAAAAGAAGCATCGATGGAAGAACTTATTAAGACTGATGCTGAAGTTAGTGTCGCGAAAGAGATACTTAAAAATCCTGAGATTGAAGATGAATCAAGCGAAAGCGATAGCGAAATTGATATGTCTGAGGTTATTGCAAATCATATGCTTAGAAAGATAAAAAAGAATGCCAAAAAGCCCAAGAAGAAAACCTCAAAGAAAGCACCACAACCAAAGAAGCAAGAGAATGAAAGCGAAGAAGAAGAAAGTGAGAGTGAAGAAAGCGAAGATTATGAAACAACAGGCGTAAAACAGCGAGGTGGTAAAAAACGAAGTGAAAAAATATCAGTTAATGTATATAACAATACACCAAAGAATAAAGAAAAAAGTAAGGAAGCAGAAAAGATTTTTCTAAAGTTCTAAAATATCATGAGTGAAAATAATAATATTCAACTTGCGAACACCGCACAAAAATTATTTCGTCAGACTAAACCGAGGACTAGAGGAACGACAATATGGGCGGACAAAGTATTGGATATGGTCAATATTGATTTAATGGACATGAGTAAGGTCGCTACAAAAAATAAAAACTATAATTTTGCCCTTATTTGGATTGATATTCATAGTCGCTATGCTTATGCGATACTAATAAAGAATAAATTTTCGACCACAGTTTTAGAAGCACTCAAGAAATTACCGAAGCCAAAAGCATACATATCAGACAATGGCGGTGAGTTTAAAGGTGCAGTTGGTGAGTGGATGAGAAGTAATGGAATTGAACAATTTATGGTTGAAGTAGGTGATCATAATTCGTTAGGTATTGTTGATAGATTTGTTAGAACACTTAGAGAAAGATTAGACATATTATGGGCTTTTAATCGTAATTTTGATTGGATAAATTATATTGAAGATGTTGTTTATTATTATAACAAGAAAGAACATTCAGCGATTAAGGCCTCACCGATTGATGTGTTTAAAGGAAATGATATAAGCCAACAACATAGATATGTTGATAAATATTTATTTAGTTTCAAAGAAGGAGACAGAGTTAGAAAATTGAACAAGAAACACATTCTAGAAAAGGGAGGAAAGACTTGGAGCAAGCAAATCTACACCGTCAAAGCCCGTAAGGGATATCGGATTGTATTAACAAATGATGATATAGTGCCACCACGACATTTATTAAAGACTGACGCTACAGACGATCCGGAAGACAGATATTCATAAAGAACTGAAACAACTAACTAAAGAAAAGCAAACAAAGCATTTACTTAAAAGAGAGGAGATAGACTCCGCCAACATTAGAACTTCTTCCCGACAAAGGAAGAAAAAAGAAATGGACTTGTAGTCTTTTTATTTCTTTTTGCGATTAGGTAAGGAAATATTGGAATGATATTCAGCAGCCTTAGTGTAGAACGGACGCTTCTCGTGAATATAGTAGCCCTTCAAAGCCGACCAAGATTTGAAAACCCTTATCACCCCGTCGTCTCCTAGTGCCACGTGATGAGTGTCTTCTTTCCCAGGGCTTGCCATCAAAATTCCTTCTTTGCAATCCGGAACATTATACTCAAACACTTTGTCAGGCTCGTCGTACTTGTTGGCAATCTTGGCCAAAACTTTTTTCTCTTCCCAATACTTTACAGCTTCATCCTCCTTCACCTTTGCTCCCCCCACCTCATCGAAAGGACTCACATTTTTTGCTTTAGGTTCGACCTCGGCCCGAGCAACAGGGTCTTCGTGAGATGGATGCTTGGCGTCAGGGGTGGTTGGAACTTCGGCAGGAACCTCAGCAACAACTCGGCAACAACCTCAGTTGTCTCCTCAGTATGTTCCTCTGTAGTCGGTTTGGAAGGAGACTTCTTCTTTGGCGGCATTGTACCTGCCCCACACCAAAAAGCACAAAAAACATGTGTGGGCAGTGCCTTGAAGCCGTTTTTTTTTTGTTTTCGTAAATAAATAATTTCGTAAATAAAATAATTTTTTTTGTTGCCTAGTAATAAGTGTGCTTTTATGTTGTTGTGAAATGTGTGTCATGTTCATTGATGATAAGTGGGCAGGTAGGCAGACAGCACAGATCACACAACTATTTTTTTACGCCACTCGGGCTCTCAATTCATTAACATACAATTTATATTTAACTATCACTACATCAAATGTATCACCTTTTTCTATTAAATTACGTGCGAAATTTTCCTCTTGGCGAGACATTGGAAATTTATTTTTTTCTAACCACTTTTCCAAAAATGCTATTTCTTTATTAGTCTCTTTTTCCTTTCTAAGTCTCTGTCTCTTAACTTTTCTCTCCTCTTCCATTCGTCTTTTGTCTTGTTTTAGTTCCTCATCTCTCTCATAAACTGCTTCCAGTCTTGATTCAACATCGCAAAGTTCTTGTTTCAATAATCTTATTTTTTTGGACAAGTTTTTTTTCTTAGTTTCCAAAAATATTTTGTCCTTTTTTGTTGTCTTATTTGTCTTGTCAGAATAATAATCAATCCAATTATTTTCTTCTCTTTCTATTTCAAACTCACTTTCGCTAGAAATTTCATTATCCTCTTTGGCTTCATCATCAACAAAGTTGCTCATCTCTTCAAGAAGAACTGCGAGACAGAAAAGTGCTCGGGGATCCAAGAATTCTTTGGTTCTCTTTGCGCAAAAAACCATGTGATAACATTGCACATTGACTGAGGAAAAAAACCGAAACCGAAGCAAGCACCGACACAAAAAAGTGTTTTTTATGCTACTGTTCTTGGTATGGTTATGGGTGGTGTAATTAGTATGTCGGTGGTGTAGTCTGTCATTGTCGGCGGTTTAACTCTCTCTCCGCTTACTCTTGACCCATTCCTGCCATTCTTTTTTTTTTTTTTTTTTTGCTCTTTTGTAAATTCCTTTTTTCTGATATTTTGTTCTGGCGTTGCCATCACAAAACATCGTTTTTTTTTTTGTTTTTTTTTGTTGCTTTAATGTCATTCGATGTTTTATGAACATTCTTTTGGAAAAAGATTTGTGAATAAAATATCATTAGTATCCGTATGGTAATGTCGTAATCTGGTTTTCTTTTAGAGGTTGAATTACTCTTTTAGTGTAAGTAAATGAAAATATCTTTTGTAAATGCTCTGACGTAATTGTTTTTGTCTTTTTGTTTTTTGTTATTTTGCTGTTGGTGTGTATAATTACATTTCCAGCCTCTGCTACATTCTTTGCTATACTTTTCTCCTTTTGTTTCTAGTAGGTCTTCTAATTCTTCGTTTGCCTTTTTAGATAGTTCAGTGTCTTGTACTTTCAATCCATTGCTTATGATACTAAACATATTAACCAAGTTCAATTTTTTACAAGTCTCGTAATTCATTGAAAATCCTTTTAATTTCATTTTGGTTGTTCCGTCATTTAGTATGTAGCCGTATGATTTAGGTCCTGCTCCAACAAATGTTGTTATCTTTCTGCTTATCTTTGTCTTTTTATCTATCAATTCGTCTGTCCATTGTCCCAATAAATCACCAGTCGGTATTGTTGTCTGTCCTTCTTTCTCATCTACTGAATAAATTACGCTGTCTGTGTCGTGATATAACACTCTATTACCTAATCTGTCCATCATATCATACAATCTCATTTGCGCATGTGCTGTTGTAAATAGTGCTACACAGATATTTGTATTGTAGGGGTCAGATACTTTTTCAGGGTGTAGGTTGTATGAAAGTTCTAGGCATTCTTTGTTTATCATATTGATAGATACTTCATTTATCTTCTTGTCATTTAGTATTTTGAATAGTTCGGCTTCACTCCTTATGATTTTTGTTTGTGTCTTGTTGTTTTGTTGTCCAAATTTTCCCCATAGTGAGTTAAGACATAGTTTCGCTACTGCCCTTCTTCCTTCATTCTTTTCAATCTTGCTTTTGTCTAATTTAATTTTCATCTTTTCTTCATAGTCCTTAATGTAATTGTCTTTGTCTTCTTCTGTAATGACATTTGAAGGATAGCCACTTGATTCCTGTTTCACTCTTAGAAAGGTCTTAATATATTCTTTGAATAGTTCAGTTGTCTGCTCATTCCAATGCCATAATTCATAAGTTTTAATAAGTCTGTAGCCTTTTTGGATTGCTTTGTAAATAAGTGGTGTCGCCCATGTGCCTGTCAGTATTCTGTCCTCGTCAGAGTGCTGACATTTGTCCTGTAATCCTTCCTTGCCACATTTATTACATAGATAATACATCATCTTTCCTCTATCTTGACATGGAAGGACTGGGTGAATTAGTCCTCTAGGTGGTAGTATTTTCATTTTTGCTATGCCAAATGCTGTTTTATTATTCAACATATCATACGCCTCTTTTCCTCTTATTGCTTTGTGGTGTTTCACAGGATAGGGGTCATAGTACATAACAGTCGGATAGAGAGAGCACACATCTATATACTTAGCATACTGATATTCACTCATAGATTTCCAGTATAGAGATAGAGCATTCGTCCTTCCACCAAACATAGCATGTCGTGGATTGATTGTTTCTTGCTCCATTAATGTCTCTTCTATTGATCCTTTGAATTCTTCCTTTGTTCGTATCCTGTTCCATTGACACCCCCATATTGTTATTAATTGACTAACTTCCGGATGTTGCTTGATTAAAGTTTCGCGTAGTTTAGTTTCTTTGTATAGTTGTCCAAATGTTTTATTCACAGACCTTTCTCTGTTTAGTTCATTTCCATTGAAACACTCAGGACACCCGTGCCAATAACAACCATGGAACTCATATGCAGTTTTTGTCTTTTCGTCATATCCGTCTAAGTAGGCTTTCACACCTTTGGGTAAGTTTAGTATTTTTTCTTTATCATTTAGACCATGTTGAATTTTGGCATTGTCCTTTTTTTCTCTGTATGCTAACCATTCCACACACATACGACTTGTTTTTGCTTTGTCTGTTCTGTTTGTTGGTATGACTGCTATGCTGTCCTCAGGCATGTAGTTTGCTTTGAATAGTGCCATACACGTAGAGGCGATTGTTGTGTATTGAAATGGATCAATACCAAACTCCATAAATTGCTTCCTAAACTCAATACACCCCCGCCTTAGTATATCTACATCACTATGACAATATTCAATCATTTCTTTATTGAAATCAAATACTTTGCCTTTTTGCTCCTCATACCATTTCAGGAAATCATCTCTTTTATTCTTTGAGAATGAGTTATATCCGTAATCGTCCATGTCTGGCATTTTGCCTACGTATGTTTGATTGTCTGTTTTGTAAAGGAAGTGAGGAAAGTATCCTTTCTTCAATTCAGTAAGTCCAAACGTTTCAGGAAAGTCAGATAGAGGCATAGTTAGAAATGATAAACTATCTATAAATCTAATCTGTTCTTTCCAATTACCAATAGACATCATCATTATTTTACCACCTTCATATATCACAAATGGAGTTATGCCTTTTTCAATCAACCATTTCAATACAAATTGAAAATCATATCCCCGTGCATTATGTGCTATGAATGTATAACCCTTATGTTTTACACCCAATGACCACTCGCAGAATTGTTCAATGTTTTTATGAATGATTGGTGTGCTGTCGTCGAAATATTGAATTTCAGAATGATTGATAATATGTGTTCCTGTCTCTTGATTTGCTTCAAAATCAAATAATACATATTTGGTTGATGGTTCATGTATCACTTTTTTCTTTAACTCACATTGGTGCGATAGAGGTTGTAGTTCTTTGCACTTCCTACATTTTTTATATCCACATTTATGTTCTCCTTTGTAAGTCTTAGCACAAGTGATACATTTTTTCTTTGTGTCACATAACTTATTTTGTTTATGATTATTGAAACATTCATCATTCGGAAACTTTCTATTACACTCATTGCACGTTTTCCATTTCAAAATATTGTCATATCCTTTACATCCTTCGGTTTGACATATACTACATTTGAATTCATATGCGTGATTATGTTCGTATCCCTTCATACACTTCTCGCAGAAGTTTTGCTTTGACAATATCAGGCTTCCCAGCAGATAATCAACTGATTATGTATAGCACTGGACAATGGAGAAACACTACACCACCCTTTCTGAGATTAGACGGCACCACGACTATGACGGGGGCACTAAATATGAATAGTCAAAACATTACAAATGTAAATCAACTAAATGGTAGAGCTATCACAACTTGGTTATCAGAGCACGACTCCAACAATGCGAAAGTGTCGGCAAGTCGAAGTATTGATACACATAGCGATGTGATTATAACAACAGCATCAGATAATCAACTACTCATTTATAGCACAGGACAATTGCGAAATGTGCCATCTCCCTTTCTTAGATTAGACGGCACTGCTAGTATGACGGGAGCATTAAATATGGGTGGTTATGCTATTTCAGGGGCTTCTACATATAATGGAATTAATCTAGCAAATCTAGCAGTTGATGGTTCGGTTGTCAAACTAACAGGAGACCAAACCATAGCAGGAAACAAAAAAAATTACATCAACTTTGGAAGTAAGTGGTTCGTCCAATCCTACTACTTTTGATGGCATTGGCATAGCCTTTGATACAAAAATAGGAATGATTGCAGCACAAGAAACAGCAACAGCGACTTGGTATCCGATACAAATAACTGGTTCGTATGTAGAGTTATATTCAGGCAATACTTTAATTATAACCGCATCTGGCACGACATTAAGTTTGAATAACAACAAAATAACGAACTTGGCGGACCCTTCCGCTTCAACAGATAGAGCAAATAAAAACTATGTTGATACCAATGTCGTTAAACTAACAACTGACCAAACCATAGCAGGAACTAAAACATTTAACAATCAAATTTTAATGGGCACTAACCTGATACCAACATTAGCAGACCATGTGGCAAATAAAAAATATGTTGATGATAATTGTGTGAAACTAACAGGAGACCAAACAATAACAGGAATTAAAACATTCAACGGGACGAGCACTGTGATAAAATATCTGACTTTAACGAACAATGCCGATTTTAATAATCAAACTATCACTAATGGCGGAAATATAACATATAATGGGGCGAGGATATTAAACCAAAATGGAGGAGATATATTCTTTTCACAGACATCAGGTGATTACCAATATTTCTTATTTACTCTAAATACCGCTACAAATGGAACCGCAGACCAAAGAGGTTATGTATTTACGAATGTAGCATTTGATGTAAAAGGGGCTGGACTTTATATTTCAAAACTTTTGGACAATAAAAGTGCTTCGTCTGACATTGTCCGTTTTAACAATGCTGGCGGTATGCGATTTTATGGAGCCTTAGATATGAACTCAAACAACATAACAAATGGCGGAACAATAACGGGAACGACAATCATTTCAACTGCGGGGATATCAACAACAACATTAACAACGAGCGACAAAATAACAACAGCATCAGGCAAACCAATAATCATAGGCAATACAACGAAATCAGCGAATGGGGCGACAGCGGGCTTAGAATTGTATGGGACGGCTTCAAATATCGGAGGGGCACACTTACAAGTAATAACAACGGCGGATGCTTATCCAACATTTCAATTATTGAACTGGGCGCACGACAATGTCAATTTAAGTTTTGATGCTTATTTTGATGGTACAAACTGGAAATCAAGCCACAGCGGTTCAAACTTTCTAATTCAAAAAGGTGGCAAACTCGCTTTTTATTATAAATCAGGAATAACGGCAGGAAGCAATATATCATGGACGGAAGCAATATATCATGGACAGAAGCAATGAATATAAGCACAGCAGGATTAATAACGGCAAATGCTGGTATATCAACAACAACATTAACTGCGAGTGAATTAATAACGGCGAATGCGGGGATTACATACACAGGAACACTAACATCGTCAGCAACAGGAACAGGTGCTAAATTAGCCATTCAAGGAGGAACAGATGGAGGAAGCAGTAAAGGAATATATATTTGGGATATTGCCGATACAAACTGGGGGATTTATATGTCTCAGTCTGGGAATAATAAATCATTAAGTGGAGGGACAGCACCAGCAGGAGGAGTAGGCGGAGGAATAACTACTCACGCTATAAGATTTAGAGTTGGTAATACTACAACGAATGGTTTCATATGGGAAAATCAAAATAATACTGCTTTAATGTCTTTGAGAGGAAGTGATGGACAATTATGGGTATTGTCTAATCCAATTCAATATTCAGATAGGCGAAAAAAAGAAGATATAAAAGCATGTTTAGGTTTAGATTTTATCAACAAATTAAATCCAGTTTGCTATCGTATGATTGATGACAAAAAGAAATGTAGGACTGGCTTAATAGCACAGGAATTAGAAAAAATAATAACAGAAATGAAAATGCTAGATTTTGGCGGTTTTATAAAAGAAACAATTATGGTTCCGTGTCCAAAGCAAAGAAAAGAATACGAATTGAAAGGTGTGAGTGTTAATCCAGAAGATGTTAAATGTATTGATAGTGGTGATGTTGGTTATGGTATAGGTTATTCCGAGTTTATCGCGCCGTTAATTAAAGCGGTTCAACAATTATCAGAAAAGGTAGTTAATTTAGAAAAAGAAAATAAAACTTTACTTAATATACTACAAGACCAAGCAAACCAACTAGCCGAAATCAGAGTGGCCGTTCGTGATAATGTCAAACAATAATACAACTAGACTTCATAGACCTCCACCTATTATGGATATGGATGGCGAACTAACTCCAGAATTAAAGTCTCGTGTTCTTGAAGTAGAACTAAAGACTGAGGAAAAAAAGTAGAGCACGAATTGGAAGATAACTGGAATTGTTGTTGTATAAAAAACAGACCAACCGACAGCCGACTTATTAAATACTTATTTCAAATGGGTATCATTATCGCCATTATAGCCCTTTGTATCGTAAGGCTATCTGAAAAGAACTTACCTTGTGAGGTAGCCAACACATATGTCGGTATTTTGACCTTACTTATCGGCATTTGCCTTCCATCGCCTTCTAGTTCAAAGAAATGAACATTCATAGGTATGTGTCATATACCATCTATTATCACCCGCACAGATTAAAGGCAAAGCCTCATCAAAACTACGACACATATTATTTCCGTTATTTATGAAAACACACTTAAACCCTGTATCTATTCCTTGCTTTATACAATAAGCACAACTCTCATTCTTTTTTTCGCTTACCCGCGAGTAAAAGTCGCAGGCCGTCCGACCTAACACAGACCACATAAACAAGAACATTAAAATCATTTTTTTTATATTATACAAAATATATGATGAGTGAGTTCAAATACCAGAAGATTATTTTTCTGAGCAATGATTTTGCTGGAGGTAGTAAATCATTCAACAAGAACATTCAAATGTCATTCACACCGACCAAAATGAATGTTAAGTTTATTCATTATACGAACGACCAGACGGAAACCAAAACCAGAATTCTTTATATGGACAGAATTGGAATTATCGGCACATTCGCTGATAGTAATATAGCAAACATTTCAAATCTCGGTTATAATTTGGGTGTTGTTGGATGGACAGACGGACAATATACATTTAAAGTCCTTGAAACTGACAGCGGAAATATTGATACAGGAAATTTAGCGGGAAGAATTGTTGTATGCCTAGAGTTTCTAGGCTGATATTTGTTTCAGACTACGTCTTCAACAAACATCGTAAAACCATTTAATTTCTTGTAAATGAAAAAAACGATGTTTTAGAATAAGTGAGAGTGCGGAGCACGACCATCTCGTAGAGTGATTACGCCCTTCGGGCAGTAAAACGCAATTCTAAAATATCAATGGAAAAAATCAATAATGTCAAGGTGAAGCCAGTAAAACAAGAGGGTGATGGAAACGAAAAATCCAAGGGCTACAAGTTATTTGATGAAGTCTATGCCAATATATTTCTACTTGCCAGAAAAAAGAGCGGGAAAACAACAGCACTCTTTGAAATACTGAAACGGACTACAGACAGAAAAACCCGTATTGTCATTATCGCTTCAACAATACACAAGGACTACATTTATAAAGCAATGGTTAAACACTTTAAGAACAGAGGCAACCCGATGGCAATATATACCTTTCTTAAATCAGATGGTGTTAATGTCATTGATTATGAGTTAGACAAACTGAACAGACATGACGAGCAACACGAAGGAGAAGTAAAACAAGACAAAGAAGAAATAGAGAAGCCACAATTTTTATACTTTGGAAAAGAAGAAAAAAAGAAACAGAGCGCCGCGGAGGCGAGACCAAGTAAGTATATTTCTCCAGAGGTTGTTTTTGTTTTGGATGATTTAGGGAGCGGATTAAGAGACAAGTCCGTAAGTGATTTGTTAAAAAGAACAGACACTATAAATCAAAGGTGATTATGTCTAGCCAGTATTTAAACCCTACGGCCAGAAGCCACTAAGCAATTAGACTATTTATTAATCTTTCCGGGCCAGTCTCAGGATAAAATAGAACTCGTGTATAAACACTTAGACTTATCTTTTGACTTTGATTACTTTCTTCAAAAGTATCACGAGGCTACAAAGGAGAGATTTAATTTTCTTTATGTCTCAAGTGTTGATGATGAGTTAAGAAAAAAATTTGCCTATCGCATGCGATAGAACAACTATTTCGGCAAAAGGTAAAAAGTTCAACTTTATCATCATATAGTATTTCATAAAAAAATCAACTTAAAGTCACATAGACAACGCTATGACAAACTACCGGAAACAACGGGAAACCAGTAATTTAGCTTCCATTTGCTGCTGCAAACGATTCTAAAACAAATTTATTAACAATTTATTGAATAATCATTAAACTTCAATTTGTGCCTTGAATTTTTTTTCGAAAAGTGTCACAAAAAATCCAACTTGAAGTCACATAGACAACGCTATGAAAAAATACCGGAAACGACAGGAAACCCGTAATTTAGCTTCCATTTGCTGCTGCAAATGATTCTAAAACAAATTTATTAATAATTTATTGAATAATCATTAAACTTCAACTTAAGATTGAACTTTTCTTTTCTTTCAAAAAGTCACAGTTCGTAAATTCAGAAATGAAGTCATCCAGTAATTATTAATATTAACGAGGCAACGAGTTGGCAGAACTAAATTTGGCTGCTTAGATCTCTCAACACGACAGAAGAGTCTGAAAATACAGATCGGCAGCCGCGACCTCACGCTCTTAAGTAACCCACAACCTGACTTAGGCGATTTCCGGGAGAAATGCTGAAGGAAGAGCAGAAGGGCCAGCGTCTTCAGAGTCGGTGTCAGAGTCTGTTACCATTCTCTCAACAATGCGTCGCCGTCTGCGAGATTTGGGTCGTGTTGGCAGTTGATCATGGAGCTGAACCTCTGCCTTTGACTCGAGCGCTGCTTCCGCGGACTGCTGGGCTGACGGGGCGGCCGAGGGGGGGATGAGAGGCTGTTCATCATCGCTGGATGAGGGTTCTGATTCGCTAGAGCTTTTACTGCTCATGCTTTCTGCTTCCAAATCGCTTTCCCGTTCGTCCTCCTGAATCGACTCACTTTCTTCTGATTCTGAGCTCCGGGCCCTATGACGGCCTCTGCCAACCCGACCACGTGCACCACCCCTTCTGGGACGAGCCCGTCTCGCACGAGCGCGAGCGCGACCACGACCACGACCAGCTTCAGAAGCAAGAGCACCGACTCGTGCGACTGGTGCGGCCTCGGCCGCGGGCCGACCCTTCACCGCACTACCTTCCTCACCGGTTTTGCACTCGCAATTCAGGGAATGGACATAAACGGCATCGATTAACGTTGCCTTTCTCCCTAGATGCAAAATGCAAATGAGTTTCACAGGCAGGCAAACTGATATTACCAGTGACTGTCTGACGATGCACGGCCAGCCAGGCTTTTAGTTGAGCGACCGTGGCCTTTGCCAGTGCAGGTGCTCCTGATTGCAGCAATCGATCCACTTTGTCGGCATCGGGAGGGGGGGGGGTTGTTGAAATCCCAAACCTATTAGGAACAGGAGAACATGCAAAAGGAAGCTGCCAGAACAACGATTGTACCTCACTAGCGTCCAACAATCTGCATCCTCTCCAGGCTGGGTGAGGAGGGGCGGTGCCATCGTTCCGGAAGTTGACCCGCGGCATGCGGAGACGTTCTTCCTCACTCAGCAAATACTCAGCGGAAATGCGCGCCTCCCTATCAGATGGCACAGCCCACAAGTCAGCAGGTAATACATCCAACACACGTACATTAACCTGCCACTGCTTGCCAGCAGCATCAGTACAAGTGAAATGAGCCGGTCTACCTGCCAGCCCTCCCGCACCCTCTTCACCATCCCAAACTATCCATTTCTCATTGAGCAAGTGGCCATCCTTTAAAATATCCTCGAACCACTCTCTTTCCTGTGCTGAACAGTACTTTTGCGCAACCTTGCGGACATTCTTTGAGATTTCTTCAGTTACCCAAGGCACAGGTGGGAGTTTTTCTGGACGGTGGGCAGGGTTTGGGGGCTGCACGTAAGGACGCAAATCTTTACCCTCTACACTATCGTTCTCACCTCGCCACTTCTGCTCGGCATGACCCCAGACCTTGTACCTTACTCCAGGAAGATATTTGGAAGCAACGTCACCGGCCTTCAAAAAAAATACATATGTATATATCAAAGTCAAATGCGATGCAAGGTTACCTCGTACTGGTACGCAAGAGGGCGCTTGTAGTGCTTCAGATGCTTGTTCCTGCACTGCTCAATATACCCTCGCCAATCATAACCGGAATTAACCAGCATCAAAACGTAATTTTCCGAGTTTTTTTTAAGACCAATCAGGAGTTTGAACAAAGCTTGCGCGACATTGGTTGTGAACAGAGTAGTTCGCCAACCGACATGTCGCATGATATAAAAAACCTGATCTTGCAGATTGTGGGAGTGGTTCCTGACTAGGCGGTGAGTTCTGATGCGTGCTTTCCACCCCACAAAAACAAGGTGGAAAAAAAAAAGCATCATGACCACATCTGTATTCTCTGGCCCACCATCCCAATTCATAAACAAGTCAGCAGCAGATGTGGTTTTAGGATCCCAAACCTCAGCCCGCAAAAGATGGTATAAAATGGTGATGTTGGCATTTGTGCCGTGAGCAATGTTAGGCAAGTGGGTGAGTATGTAACGAGTGCCTGAGGCATGTGATGTTGCCCCACCTGCTAGCAGTTTGAGAACATACAAGTTGCGGAAGTCGGGATTTGACCTGTTGCGACCCGGTATGTAAAAAGGCTTAGTCATATCAATATTCCAGGTATTGACTTTGCCCGGGACAAGCTGCCTATATAAAAAAGAAGTAATAATAATGAGAATAAAAATAATAATAATAATGAGAAATAATAGAGAGAGAGAGAGAGAGAGAGAGAGAGGGTTACGCTGTGTACTCCGAGTTCATGGAGCCAATCCGGTTGGCTCGATGAACTTTGTTGTGGACTTGGGATTTCTGGCGCCACTCAAGTGCCAGAGCCTCAGAGTTGAAACCCTTCTTCTGCTGAGCTGCTAGATCAGCACAAACCGCGCAAATAGCGTAATTGCCATCACGGACCCACTTAACCTGCTGGAAATCGCGGCGCAAAACTAACCTAATTAAACCTTCACCCGGGGGGAAATTAGGCTTACAATGTGCCCCACACACCATGCCAGTCACAGCAGCAGCCCAACCATTCCGGACATGAGCTAAAAGGACAGGAAAATTTTGTATGTCCTGCAGATGCCATATGCCATCCGCTGTAGTCTCGCAGTCAACCACAAAGAATTGGACGAGCATGACATAAATTACATCTTGCTGGTCGGTTTGGTCAACAAAGGCACGGGTGTCAAACCTCATGTTTTGCACAAAAAGAAACCTCGCCCTCCGCATGATTTTACCGCCCACACCGTGAATTCTCATCCACATGGTTTTGCACACAACAACCCCTCTGTACCGGAATTTCGTTGTGAAATTGGGGCCTGACATGCTCTGCAGCTGCCCAACCAACCAAGCCTTTAGCTGTGCTCGAGACATAGCAACCGTATCAGAACGAGACAACACAGCATGAACAGGACTCACCCATGCATGACATTTCAATTGCTTGCAACATACAGATTTTATCTCATGCACAAGCTCTCT
Organism: Paulinella micropora; assembly: GCA_019918135.1. Lineage (NCBI taxonomy): Eukaryota > Cercozoa > Imbricatea > Euglyphida > Paulinellidae > Paulinella > Paulinella micropora. The sequence continues at coordinate 110,430 of WBZZ01000993.1, read as the reverse complement.
GAAACACATGCCAAGCAGCTGCTTGCGCGAGCCTGGCCTCACCTGTTTGGGCTGTCCTTTCCTGCGCTTAACATATATATATGAACGCAAAGGGTCTTTGCGTGCACGCGCAACATGGGACACAGGCAAACCAAGGACCTTATACAGAGGCTCATTGCTCAACTGCCAGTCATGCTGCCCTCTGGGAGTTGCCTTGCGCTCTTCCTGGCACATAATTCACAAAAGGGAAGAGTGAGTAAGGAAAGATAGAAAGTAAGAAAACAAGAAAGCAAGCAAGCAGGAAAGAGAAAAGAAAGAAAGAAAACCAGAAGAGACTCGTGAAAGCCATCCCAGTTGCAGTCGTCTGTTACATTCTCGGTCTCAGTCATACAGCTCTCTTCCTTGGGTGATTGCCTAGGCGTCTCGGTTGTTCTCAGACTGCCCTCGCAGTCCTCCTCTTCATCACCGGTGCCCAGCAAGGTCGCCCAATCACCATACACACGGCTCGGAACCCCAACGGTTTGTGCAGTTAAAGTAGAAGTGTGTGTGCCTTCTTCGTCGTCTGAGACCAGGGCTGCTAACCAGCCCTGCATCTCTTCCTTAGCCATGTCAAGCAACGTACCAGTACCTAAGAAGAGTAAGAACAGTGCAGCATATTCATTTTCCGACACACGGTGGTTCAAAAGGAATTTTCAAAGTGTAACCACAAGATAAACACACATAAAACGAAACTAAAAAAAGACTCCCAAAAAAAAAAGGTGTACAGTTTGGGAACATGCTATCATGTTGATATTTTTGCTGCAGGTTTTTGAGAACAGTGCAGCATATTCATTTTCCGACACACGGTTCAAAAGGAATTTTCAAAGTGTAACCACAAGATCAACACACATAAAACGAAACTAAAAAAAGACTCCCAAAGAAAAAGGTGTACAGTTTGGGAACATGCTATCATGTTGATATTTTTGCTGCAGGTTTTTAAGAACAGTGCAGCATATTCATTTTCCGACACACGGTTCACAAGGAATTTTCAAAAGTGTAACCATAAGATAAACACACATAAAACGAAACTTAAAAAAAGACGCCCAAAGAAAAAGGTGTACAGTGTGGGAACATGCTATCATGTTGATATTTTTGCTGCAGGTTTTTACAACTGGTTGCCCACATTCCCCAGCTGCGTCCCAAGGTTGGTTCATCTTCAACCAACGTTTTGCATCTGCCATTTTTACCTGTCCGGCCAAAAAAAAATTTGGCGGACAGAGCCTCCGCCACTGCAAACTTTGACTCAGTTCAAAAAGGGAGGTTTTGAAAGGGGGTTGTCGAACCATGCAACGTCACAATCCAACTCAAAGGGAATGCAGGAGGCAGCACGTAGTGCTAGCGCTAGTAGTGTGGAGGCATTTGGGCGAACTGCAGAAGGGGTGGTGTTTTTCCAAGTCGACGGTGTGTCAAGCAACGTACCAGTAGCTGAGGTTGTCGTTTCCGACGAAGTGAGACAACGGTATTGGAATTTCCATACTGAGGCAAAGCTCAACGCCCTTGACCCAGATTGCCTGTGGAAGTACGATGCGAAGGCCAAGGATTGGATTGAGCAACAGGCTTCCAGTGCCAAACGCAAGCAGGGGGCAGTGAACCGATTTCACGAAGAACAGGAGAAAGCAGAAAAGAAACGGAGAAAAGAGCTGAGAAAGAAAAAAAAAGAAAAGAAGAGAGAGGAGAAAGAAAGGAAGAGAGAGGAGGAAGTTAAGAAGAAGAAAAAGGAGGAGGAATTGAAGAAGAAAGAGGAGGAGGAATTGAAGGAGAAGAAAGAGGAGGAGGAATTGAAGAAGAAGAAAGAGGAGGATGAAGTGAAGAAGAAGAAAGAGGAGGAAGTCAAGAAGAAAGATGAAGAGGAATTGAAGAAGAAGCAAGAGGAGGATGAAGTGAAGAAGAAAGAGGAGGAGGAATTGAAGAGGAAAGAGGAGGAGGACTTGAAGAAGAAAGAGGAGGAGGAGAAAGAAAAGAAGAAAGAGGAGGAAGAGAAGAAAGAGGAGGAGGAACTGAAGAAGAAAGAGGAGGAGGAAGAGAAGAAGAAGAAGAAAGAGGAGGAGGAATTGAAGAAGAAAGAGGAGGAGGACTTGAAGAAGAAAGAGGAAGAGGACTTGAAGAAGAAAGAGGAGGAGGAAGAGAAGAAGAAGCAAGAGGAGGAGGACTTGAAGAAGAAAGAGGAGGAAGAGGAAGACAAGGAGAAGCCAGAGGAGGAGCAAGAGAAGAACAAGCAAGAGGAGGAGGACTTGAATTCGAAGAAAGAGGAGGAAGAGGAGGAACTGAAGGAGAAAGAAAAGGAAAAGGAAAGGAAAGAGAAGGAGCAGAAGCAAGAAGAAACAAGTGATGATCCCGAACAGAGAGACTCCAATGATCATGACGAGATGTTGCCCCCTGTGCAAGACGGTTTCGGGCGTGTTTTTTCAACTCCTTTTTTCAAGTTTCCCATCCCGGCCGGCCAGGATGAGGCACCAAAATACTAAGATGGGTAACCGCAAGATTTTTTTTGTTGCTTGTAACATATAATTTGCGTGTAGGCTCAGGTTTGTGTACTTGACTGCCACTGGTCTCGTCCGGTACGGCGTTTTCCTCAAGCAAGTCATTTGTACGAATTTGGGAAGTTTTTTGGCCCAAGCACGCCAGCCGGTTCAAGTCATCGACCCGGCACCTGAAGGAGAACTTTGCACAATAGCAAGGTCTACTACCACTACTACTACTACACTACTACTACTACTACTACTACTACTACTACTACTACTACTACTAATACTACTACTACTACTACTACTACTACTACTACTACTACCATTACCACTACCACTACTACTATCTATCTATCTATCTATCTATTTATCTATTTATCTATCTATTTATCTATCTATCTATCTATCTATCTATCTATTTATCTATCTATTTATCTATCTGTTTATGTATCTATCTATCTATCTATCTATCTATCTACCTATCTATCTATTCTTTATTTCTTCTTCTTTTCTTTTTCTTTTACTACTACCCCCCCTATCTATCTATCTATCTATCTATTCTTTATTTCTTTCTTCTTTTCTTTTTTTTACTACTACCCCCTATCTATCTATCTATCTATCTATCTATCTATCTATCTATTCTTTATGTCTTTCTATATCTATCTATCTATCTATCTATCTATCTATCTATCTATCTATCTATCTATCTATCTATCTATCTATCTATCTATCTATCTATCTATCTATCTATTCATCTATCTATTCATCTATCTATTCATCTATCTATCTATCTATCTATCTATCTATCTATCTATCTATCTATTCTTTATTTCTTTCTTCTTTTCTTTTTCTTTTACTACTACCCCCCCCCCCCGGAGCGCCCTTGTTGTTTCTTGCCTGTTGCAGACCAGTGGCTTCGGAACCTAAGAAACGCGGCAGTAAGAAGGGACACGACCATGCGCTGTTGATCCGTCGGTTAGTCACTGGGGGGACCATCCAGAACCCCAATTACCAACTTACCTTGATCACTTACCAGAAGATCGATCCTGTCGTGAGCAGCGCCCTTAATTTGATTCCTAAGGAAGAGTATGTTGCGACCGTCATTCCCTTGTCAGCTCCGATGCAACCGGGTACAACAAAGGATAATATGGTGTTCCTTCCGTGGTTTAAGCCCCTGCCACCGCTGTATGTACATGCGCTTCCATCGCCGCCCCCCCGACTGCCACGCAAGTGCAAGGGCAAGCGTAAGTCGCCACCAGAGGACGAGATTTTGCCTGAGGAAGACGATGATGTCCCCCTCATTCCCGCATCGGTACCGTCAATTTAATTTATTATATTTGCTGATTCATTTCACATGCGGCCCAAACTTGCCTGTGTACTAGAAGCCTCCGCCTAAGAACAAGGGGAAGAAGTCCAAGACGCCCGGCAAATCCTCCCCGGGGGCTGGGGAAGTTCAGCAATCGGCATCGGATGGGCTCCAGCATACGAATGAGAAGGTTGACAAGTTCTTTGCTTTGATGAACGATTACATGAAGAAGGATATGGAAGAAGCTAAGAAGCGCCGAAGCCAGGCCTTGGAGGAGGAACGTGCCTATATGAGGCAGCGCAAAGAGAACGAGAAGAAACTCGAACTGCAGCAACAGGAATAGATTGCAAGCATGAAAGCTGCGGCCGAGAAGTTGTCGGCGGCGAGTACATCGGTTGCCAGCGGTCTCGCCTCTCTGCGCCCACCTAACGACCCAGTCTCATTTCGCCCACCTAACGAAGTGCGCCCAGTCGTGAACGTAGACCGTTTTCTTCTTGATGGGGGCTCGCCGGAAGATTCGCTATCGCCGCCGTCGACGCGCGAAAGAGTCCCTGGGTTGCCACTCCGTCGCCATACGCATCATGTTACTGATTCTAATCGCGGCGGCAGTGGGGACGCGTACATGTCCCGAAGGGACCCAAGTGTGGCACTTCTTCAGTATCATGCGCTGGTGGCGCAACAAGACGCGGAACGAGAGAGCGAACGCGCCCGTGCCCGTGCCCGCAACCAGATTGTCCTCTCCAATGTGTTTTGGTAATTCTTCATCATTTTAGCTTGCGGTTAATGTTAACATTGTTGTACAGGTGAAGGTTCACGTCAAAGTTCAGTTGGATGTTAGCTTGCGGTTGATGTTAAATTATTTGTAGAAAGCTTTTTGCTTCATTCTTATTGAAATAAAATCAGGAAATCACGTTGCCCCGTTAATATTAATGATTACCGGATGACTTCATTTCTGAATTTACGAACTGTGACTTTTTGAAAGAAAAGAAAAGTTCAATCTTAAGTTGAAGTTTAATGATTATTCAATAAATTATTAATAAATTTGTTTTAGAATCATTTGCAGCAGCAAATGGAAGCTAAATTACGGGTTTCCTGTCGTTTCCGGTATTTTTTCATAGCGTTGTCTATGTGACTTCAAGTTGGATTTTTTGTGACACTTTTCGAAAAAAAAATTCAAGGCACAAATTGAAGTTTAATGATTATTCAATAAATTGTTAATAAATTTGTTTTAGAATCGTTTGCAGCAGCAAATGGAAGCTAAATTACTGGTTTCCTGTTGTTTCCGGTAGTTTGTCATAGCGTTGTCTATGTGACTTTAAGTTGATTTTTTTATGAAATACTATATGATGATAAAGTTGAACTTTTTTTTGAAAATATTTAATAATTTCATTCAAATATAATTTAAATTAATTAATAAATATAATTAAATTGATTTCGCATCATTTCCTTTGTTCTTCCGTTTCCTCTCTACTACGCTGTAGGAAATTTGGTTCCAAAGGTACATGTACCTTTTGCCGAAATAGTTGTTATATGCTATTAGAGATTTACAATCTCCAAAAACTTCAATTTCAGATTAAAATGATATTTGAGAATTGCGCTTCGTGCTACGCACTATCGCTTATTCTCAAACATCGAAACCATTAAAAAAAAAAAAAAAAAAAACGATGTTTTATGATGACGAAGTCAGAATAAAATATCAAAATAATTATTTTTTTATATATTATATGGTAATGAAAACAACTCGTGTTGAAGTCATTCCAACAATCGGCAAACGAACTATTAACTCAAGCACAATGGCTGGAGGCAAAAAGAAGACTGGTCGCAAGAAGAAGCATGGAGGCAAGGGACAGGCTGGCGGAAAAATTAACTGGCAAAAAGTGGGGAAACCTGCCTTGGCTGTTAATAAATTCCTTCGTGATAACAAAGTAATCTCTAGGACTGCGGGAGCCTTAAGCAGTATTGGAGTTCCTTATGCAGGATCTGTTCAAGCCACCGCTTCAAAACTAGGATATGGCAAGAGAAAGCAGAGAGGATGCGGTGCCCTTAAATTCTAAAAGATGATATTTTGATATAACACAGAAGTATTTTTTTTGTTAATATACAATGGTTGCTAAAACCAAAAAAACAAGGAAGCCTAAGGTAAGACCCCCGCGGGTTTATAGGAATAAGAGCGGGAAGCCGTATATTATCCAGAAGGGTAAAAAATATTATCTTAATTTCGGTAAAAAGACAAATGATATGAGCACACTTCAAATCGTTAAACTTTTTATGAAATACTTAAGCAGACCAAAAGCAAAGAAAAAAGAAAAGAAGGAGGATTTAAGAAAAGTTCAAAGCCTGTCGGAGATTGAGCAGAATACGAGAACAGCTATTAATGACCACTTAGACAAACTCAGAAAGGAGAAATACGAAAAGATTGATGAGATAGACCAAAAAGAGAAAAAAGCACGAGTTGATGCTGAAGAAGAAAAGAAGAGGCAAGAAAGAAAAGACATAGCGATGCTAAGGAAAGACAAGAGGTATTGGACAGAGAACATAAAAGAGAAATAGCAGAGGCGAAGGAAAGGCAGGAAGAAAAGGACAGGGAACTAAGAAGGGAGCAAAAACTCGTAGAAGATGTAAAGTTTGAACACGATAGGAAACAAAAATTATTACTATTACCACAGCCACAATATCAACCACAACTTATACAAGCGGCGAATAATCAACCACCTACACCAGCGACCACTTCCAAAACCCCCTACTGCAGAAGACACTGAACTAGATGAAAACATAAAACTTTTAAAATCTGCTTATTTTACTGACGAAGAGATTAAAAAAATGACTGATAGTATGATACAAAAAACGGCAGATGGTATTAAATTATTTCAAAAGAAAAATGTAAATCTGACTGATATGAGGAAAGCACTAGCACAAGAAGAAAAAAAAATGGTAGCAACGGAAAATGATGTTAAAAATTTACAATTTAAGCAAACAATGAAAGATGCCTTATCAAAAAAGTATTTACCAGAAATAAAATAAAAATCATTGATTTATCGCGGGCATTAAAAAGGAAACTTGAAATGGACGGACATACAAAATTGAAACATAGAGAAAATAGCGAATGGATTATGGCGATGGTAAAAAGGTTTAAAATTAATGTAGGAACCGATGAGAAACAAATAAAAAAGAAAATAGCAGATTATGCTAAGTATGATGAGTATATGGGGAAACAAGGAGGTACAGGTATGAAATTACACCATACACTGGACGAAATGATTAATAAATTATTTTCAATTGCGAAAATAAAAAAATACTTAGCCCGCAAAGATTGGAAACACACAATGAACAAACATGATTTTGTAAAAACGCTAACTAGCAAAATGACAATAGATCCGAATGTGGATAAACAAGTTTCAACTGATTCAAATATTGACGAGGGAATGCCACAACAACTACCACCGCCATTAGAGCCACAGCCACAGCAACCAGAGCAACCACAGCAACCAGAGCCAGAGCCAGAGCAAGAGGAGCCAGAGCCACAGCAAGAGGAGCCAGAGCCACAGCAAGAGGAGCCACAGCAACAGGGTGAGGGGAGGGGACTAATGACTAATGAAATAGACGACATAATGAAAAAATATGGATGGTATCTCGGAGCAATAGCCAGTGATGAAATCTACAAGTTGAAGCCCGGAAGCAGAAAGCGATATGGATTTATTATGAATACCGATCCGAGCAACAAAAAAGGACAGCACTGGATGGCAATATGGATAAGTCTATATAAAGACAGGAGTGTTGAAGTGTATGACCCTTTAGCACTTTACAAGCCGACAGAAAACTTTCAGCAACAAATGAAACAACTAATCGACCGAAGCCACCCCGATAGTTATTTATTAATGAAGGTTAATCAAGTAAAACAACAATCAAACACCTCAGACACGTGCGGATGGCACTCAATGAGGTTTTTAATGGAGAGGGCGAAAGGTATTAAATTCAAATTTGCCAGTGGCTACACAGACTTAAAAGAAGAAGAAGCAGAAAAATTAAAAGCACAGAATGGTTATGGTCATTTTGACACATACATTTGATATTTGTTTGGAGGGGTTCCACCCCTACCATACCCCGCGGGTTTGGAAAGGGGCCCAGCCCCTTCCATAAACATCGTTGGCTACGCACTTTTAAGGATTACAATAAGCATTAATTTTTTTGAAAAAGAAAAACGATGTTTTAGAATAAGAGAGAGTGCGACAGCACGAATCGCAATTCTAAAATATCAATGGAGTACAAAGGCGGTCGTTCAAGTTCCATTTACTACATAAATAGTAAAAATAGAATAACGGGAACAGACAGCGACTTTACGCACGAAGTCAATATGAAGGGGCTAGACAATCCAACACATTGTAAAATTCTTCATATTTATGTGCCGAAATCGTATTACTCTGTGGCAAGTCCTTACAATACCTTTACACTTAGCGAAGACGGATGTGAGGCTTTAATTACGATACCTGAGGGCAACTACACCATGAACAACTTAAAAAATAAGTTGTCTGAGATACTGACGGCAGAAAGTCCAAATGATTATACTTATGTTGTCTCAAGCAACAATACAAACACAGAAGCGGAGGATGGCAAATTAACATTCAGTGTTTCAAATAACGGAGGTATTCAACCGCGGTTTATATTTGATGCTGATACACGTATTCATGAGGTAATGGGTTTTGATAGAAATTCAACATATTTCTTTGCTAATGATTTTACTAAATCGCCAAATGTAATTATTCTAACTGGTGAAAAAACTCTGTATCTTCAATCTGATTTGGTGAATGAAGGTGATAATCATGTGCTTCAAGAAATATACACAGCCAACGAAATTCCTTTTGGTTCTGTCATTTACGACGGCTCTGGTAGTGAATACGGAAAAATATTATCTGCTAGTTCAAACAATGTATTCAGGTTTTATTTGACTGACGAAAACGACCAAGGAATAAATCTTAATGGTTTGGGAATAGTTATGACATTATTGGTTTATCGTGAAACTAATTATTTTAGTTTATTTAATTCATTTTCAATTTGTTGAAATCCCGATGATATTTATCAACTACACTTTCATTCGTTTCACTCATTCTCGTTTGTTGATAAACATCGTTTTAAAACTTGAATGGATTACGATGTTTTATGATGACGAAGTCAGAATAAAATATCAATTATTTATTTTTTTCTATACTATTATATATTCTGGTGAATTAGTTAATTTACACTACTTCAAAAACAAAACAAAAAATGCCAGTCCAATACGGCGGAGAACTTACTCAGCCAAAGCGAACTTATCCGCGGTAAGTATTCGCTTAACAAACTTACTGCCCGCGAAAGTCTTGCGAGTGTGCCAATTACGAGTGTCGGAGGAATTGAATCAACTTTTGAAATTCCTACTCGTCCTTTGAACCTTGCGAGGTCTGTGTTGCGATTTACCTACACACCAACGACTGGAGGAATCGGTCATTATAACAGAATTGCCATGGACTGCCTTTCAATGATTAAGACAATTGAACTGCGAAAAAGAAGCGGTCAGTATTTGTGTAATCTTCAACACGTGGGAAATTACACTAATATGATTTGGAAACCTGAGATTTCTTATGATAGATTTATGGCTTTGGATAACCACGGAGCTAATTCTGGTTTATGGGTCTATGCTCCAAAAGTGTAATGCTGGAAAGATTGACGTCGGAACTGTGGCAGAAAGAAAGACTATTACTGATGCCGCTGCGGTTGGGACTTTAAAAGTCGCAGTTCAAACTTGCTACAAAGTTCCACTTGTCGCTGCTCGTCACCACGATGATACCGCTCTCGCAGATAGCACTGCTGGAGAATATAGCCTTGTTAATGTTGAGTATGAGGAGGCGAAGTATTTTGAGGGTGGAGATATTGGTCAAGACCCTGCAGTAGTAATAGCACCAGCAGTCAATACTGGAAATTCACCAGTAATCAATGTGTCTTTACCTCTCGGTATGCTTTTTGGAACTATTTTTGAAATTGATAAGACTATCGGCTTTAATGAAATTCTTGATTTGAGGATTGTGTGGGAGGGAACCCAGAAAACCATATTTTATGGAACTGATGCTAAAAGTGTTGCAACAGGAGCAACTGCCACCGCACAGCCAGCAACGATTACTAATCTTAACATCTTTCTTGCTGTTGAAACTGACCCTAATGTTATATTGGGTGTTCAACAAAAGATTGCTGGTGAAGGCTTTTCGTTTAAGACTGAATACCCTATCTCTTGGAAAACTAATCTCGCGGCGGGCACTCAGTCATTTGTTTTGAAGATGAACCGCGCGCAGGGTGAGAGAATTCGCCGAATTTACACGAGTGGATTTAATCATACTGAAAGTTCAAACACCGCATTTGATTGCGATAACAGAGCACAGGCTAAGATTACTTCTTATTATACTACTTTGGATAGTAATAGAATCCAGCAGTTTGATGTTGCTTGCTCCCGCGATGAAGATTATATGATTTTGAAAAAAAAACTTAGGGGCTCTGCTATTTTGAATTCAAATGTGTATAAATATAACTGGTTCCATGTTGATTTCTGGGATCACAACCGCCCGCTTTATGACAAGAGAGAAGAAGAGGGATATGAAGTGTCGGGTCTGTCTTTGGACACCGAACGGCGGTATGAATGGAGTGCGACTGGGGCTGTACAATTGAATTATTATACTTACGCTATTCTTCAGAGGGCTATTGTTGTTAAGGGAATTGAAATCCTTATGTCATAGAAAGATTAAAAAAATCTTTCAGCAAAAGGTTTGGTGAAACTTTTACAAAAGTTTCAAAACTAATAAAAATAAAAAAGAAAAATAAAAATATTTTTTTTCTTTATATAAACAATGAAAACTCACCAGAGAAACTTATTATTAATCGCAGAAAATCCAGACGGAAATTTTATACATGTCAGAGTTGGATATGATGGTGATATTGAAACAAATCATTCAAAAACCGCTTTTGGCGAAGCAGTAGTAGGTCAATTAACACCAGTTTTACAGGAAATCTTTCCATATACCATTAATACTAGGATATGGACAAAAACAGAAACAAAATCGTCTGTGTCATTTTTGAATAATATGGCTGAATTAAAAACAACTGCTGATGCTACGGCAGATGCTAGATTGGTAAGTAAAAGGAGAATAAAATATAGAACTGGAATGGGTGTCCTAGCCCGCTTTACTGCTCTATGGACAACGGATGATACAAAAGATTACTATTCATATATTGGAATAGGAAATGATCTCGTTGATGGATTTTATTTTTACAAAAATCAAGCAGGAATAAGTACTGCACATTGTAAAGGAGGTGCTGCAGTTTATATAGACCAAGAAGACTGGGACGACCCGTGCGATGGAACTTCTGCTATGCCTGACTTAGACTGGAGCAAAGGAAATGTATTTCAAATTCAATTTCAGTATCTAGGGTTTGGTGCTATTAAGTTTTATATTGAAAATCCCATAACAGGATTATTTCAATTAGTTCATATGATTGACTATGCAAGTGCTAATACTGGGGTAAGCCTGCGAAATACAACATTACCTTTTACAGCAGTAATGAGAAATGATGCAAAGACTGGAATACAATCTCTTAAAATAGCGAGTGCCAGTTTATTCATTGAGGGAACGAATACGATAAACACAAGTATAACAAACGAAGTGGAAGGAAGTAAAGCAGCAAACACCACTGAAAGTCCTATTATTAGTATCAGGAATAAAGCAAAGAAAAAATAATTAAAAAAATAAAACGGAAAGCGATGTGATATTAGAGATATTTTTTTACCGCGTCTTTGTTATTAAAATAAGGTTGTTGAATTAAATATTCAAGGTATGGTTTATCAATCTTAGCAACATCTTCAATTTTCATTTTTTTATACTTTCCATATTGAAGAAAAATATCGGTTTCATTTTGTGCTATACATCCTTCGTCTGTAGCATTCGCTATCTCTTCGCCTACATAAGCCTTTATTTCGGTAATTCCAGTCTCTCTCACAACAAGATCTGTTTCCTTAAAAGGAGTGCTTTGTTCCTCCATCATTTTTTCTAATGTAGCCTCCAACGGAATAACTACTTTCACGTTGTCGTCCCTCGGCTTGTATTGCTCATAGAAAGATACAATGTCAGGCTTAGTCCATTTAATTGTTGGCTTTTTTATTTCGCCGTCAAGGTTCCACTTTTCAATTTCATTCAAGTAGTCTTGTTTTGTGTTCAGGTCAGTCATCTTATATTATTATATTATTTTTTTATCAAATATATTTTTTTACTTCACTTTTAATGTCAGTAAATTTTTCAAACCACGGCTGTTTCATGACCCATTCAAGATATGGCTTATCAATAGTTGCAACATCTTGAATTTTCTTACCTTTATACTTACCAAATGGAAAAATATCCCTTGGCTTGCCTGCCTGGGCATTTTCAATCATTTGGATTTCGTCAGTAATTATCTTTTTAACATCGGTAATAGAAAATGTTTCTTTTTTATTTTCAATAGAGAGTTTCTCAAACTTCTCACATAATCTGGTGAGGGTGGTCATTGGTCTATATAGAGTGGTAAAAAATTTTATGGAAAAAAATTAATTAATCAAACTCGCAACAGGAGAGGACTTTCATTTTTTCAAAAAAAGATAACTAAGTCTAGCACAGCAGTAAAAACTAAGAAACAGGTTTTGATGTCTCTTCGTGTTGATTTGAAAAAAGATAGACGAGTTATCTTTTTTTAAGAGTTTGAGAGAAATTCAAATATGGACTATTTATTGATTAAGAATGCGTGCATTGAATTTGGATAAAGTTATGTATATTTTTATTGAAATTAATAGTAAGAAGAATTTATATAAAAATAGCCTTATTTTATATAAAAAGATAAGTGTGCTATAGTAATACCTATAGTATTTCAAGAACTTGTCATGTGTGCTATTTTTTCTTTATTCTTCTCATAATATTCGTTTTGGTATTTTTGCATCCTTAAGAATGCAAAACTATCTCCATATGTTTGCGAGATATACTTTTGTTGATTTGCGTGTTGTTCAGATGCGGTTAGCATTATTGCTTTATAGTAATATTGACCCTTATCCTTAAATGTAATATTGACCCTTACGCTTTTTATTATAGCACACAAACAGGGGATATTATAGCAAACGAAAGGGATGAATATAAGAGCAGGGTGAGTGAAAATATCTTCTCCTATTGCTGTCCGACCTTAGAACGGCCACGTCCTAGTCTACTTGACCCTTACAGGGTTGGCCACTTTTCGCTTATTAAATTTCAATATTTATTGTATAATATTTCTTCCTATTACACCTGTCCTACCTGTCCGAGGTTCAATTAAGAAAATTAAACAAAAAATTCAAGGGGTACCCTATACTATACACTCCAAAAAATTTCGCCCGCGGAGGGTCGGCCTAGGACAGGTCGGCCTTCATTAATACTAAGAAGAATTGTCGCCCTTAGCCTGCTCAATACTACTCTTAAGTGTCCGAGTCGCCACAACGGCGTTTTCGCGTTTCTAGCGCGGGTGGACAATGATTAAACTATTTTTGACTTAGAAAAAAATAGACTTGTCTTATATACACTAAGATGTGGAGCGAAGATGACAAGAAGTTTGTTAGGCAGTTGAGAGTTGCTACTACTGAAAGTAAAATGTATGAAGTCGTGTCCAACTTCTACGATAGTGAGTTAAAACCAAGTATCGCCTTTCATAATGCTATTATATCGCTATTTAGCACACCAACGAGTGATGAAGAGGTGCTTGAGGCACTAAAAGTTATATATCCGAAATATGCTATCGTGTATCCAAATTTGAATAGTAGAAGACAAAGACTTTCTGAGGTGAAAAAAAAAAGCGATAGAGCCTTACAAAAGCGAAAAAGTATATGAAATGAGCAAAATGGATAAGTATTTTAATCTGAATGAAGACGAGCGGATTGATATCGTTGAGGGGTATAAGAAAGATGTCAAAGCCAAAAATGAACAAAAAATACAGATTGATGTCCGCGATGTGATGGCTAAAATGAACGATATGATATTAAGTAATGACCCTTATCTTAAACTACTTGCTTTGATGACAGCAATTGGAGCAAGGCCTGTGGAAATATTTGACAAAAACACGTATGAATCGATACCAGATAAACCTTCTTGGTTGCGAGTGAATAACCTAGCAAAGAAAAGAGAATGACAAAAAAAGAATTGGACTGAGAGGCCTGTTGTCCTTTTTACTCCCCAGTTTGTAATAGAAAAAGTAAATTCAATACGAAACCATTTCAAGAAAAAAGGAGCAGTTATCATCCACAGCGAGGGTGTGTTTGATAAACAAAAGAATAATGAACTAAACAAAAGGATTATCAAAATCTTCCCTTGGCTATCGGAATACACACAGAAAAGCAGTATGTTGCGAAAACTATATGCTAGTTTGTCGTATAGTAATTTTGCCAATCCGAAATTAGAGAATTTTAATACACGGATTTCAAATGTGTTGGGGCACGGCGATATGCTCACTAGTTTTAGTTATAGTGGGGTTAATGTGGCCGACCCTGAAGAAATTAAGGCAGAAGGGATTAAAACAGAACCAGAGGAGTTGAGACGCAAAATAGATTTATGTTTGAATTTAAATAATACTAATGAAACTGAAAGCGAAAACGGAGACGAAGAAAGCAAATATCAACCATTAGGAAAAAGTGCTAGCAGAGAGGATAAGTATAAATTGCTTGAGCAGATTTACAATGATAACCCGAATATTACAAATACTAAACTACGAAAATTAAGCGGGATTGGAGCAGTTATTGTCAATAAGTTTATCAAAGAGAAGAGGAGGTGGAGCGACGAGCGAAGCGAAAAAAGAAGCGCCACAAGAAGAGGAAGCAAAGCCATTAAGAAGAAGCACGAGAAATAAAAAACAAGTGGTTAATACTTAACCACAATCAATGGGGGCTCACCATATCTTGCTCTAATATTAGACTCTCGCCTGTAGCATTTAATGGAGCAGATTGTGAAAAACTCAATACTATCTACACCATAAAAATTACCTGCTATAATTGGGGGGTGCGACTGGAATGTGCGAGACAAGCCACATATACTACAAAATTCTTCTCCATATTTCGGCTGGGGCATCTCTGAATAAACAAATGTCCTTATATGTCCAACTATATCACTCGGCAATTCGCGTATTATTACTGACATGTTTTATATAATATAAAATATAAAATGAACCTTTTTGGTCAAATCACGAATACACCATCGTCATCAACTACATCGTCGTCGTCTTCTTTATCTATTGATAGCATAAAAGACGCACTACCAACAACCGCCTTCGGAGAATTGCGAACGGCTGCTTTGTCTCCAGTATTACACAATGTATTTACATATGGTATTAATACGCGGTTTTTTGACAAAACGGAGACTAATGGCGGGGTGGTATCAACTGCTAATTCAATGGCGGTTTTGACTACATCAGCCTCAGGTAATTTAACCGCACAGATTACAACTATTGAACGAGCCAAATATAGAAGTGGTATGGGCTTGGTTGCTAGATTTTCCGCTTTATTTCCATCATCCACTGCAGCAACCACTTTCAATTGCGATATTGGCATAGGCACACCAGCAGACAATTTATGTTTTAGACAATCAAACTCTGGAATGTCCGTTGTGAGAACGGCGGGAAGTGTAGAAAATGTAGTTAGTCAATATGCGTGGAATGTTGATAAATGTGATAATACTGGAAACTTCCCCACGATTGATTTTACTAAATTAAATGTGTTTGAAATAGTTGTTCAATATCTGGGTAGCGGTCAAATTACATTCAAAATTGAAAACCCGCGCACTGGACGAATGGAAGTAATTCATGCGATTAAATATGCGAGCACTGCTACTACTCCATCATTAGACCAGGCGGCGTTTGCTATTTATGCGAAAGCGTATTCGTCAAGCCTTCAATCCGTTGTAATGAAAACGGCGAGTATGTTTTTGGCGGTTGAAGGGAATATTGATCGGACTATTGCTATAACTAACTCGTATGATAATGTCAAGAGTATAGGGTCAACTGAGAATGCCATATTTACCATTAGAAACCGCTCCACATTCAACAGCAAAACGAATTGCAACATAATCTACTTTGAGAAGTTATGTATAAGCAATTCAGATACTAAAACATGTATCGCGAGAATTATTCTTAATACCACATTAGGAGGAGCACCTTCTTATTCAAATTACGATACAAACACATCATTGGCCGAAGTAGATACGGCGGGAACTACAAGAACGGGCGGAAGTGTGATATTTACATATGTGTTGTCTGGTGGTTCATCAATATACATTGATTTGTCTCAATATAATATCAAGATAGGGTCAAGTAAAACATTTACTATATCCGCACAAAATACAAGCGGTGGAACGGCAAGTATTTACGCTTCATTAAACTGGATTGAAGATCAGATTTAAACAAAAAAATAAGGTTTTATTTATGCATAATGCATAAATTGCATTAAGCATCAACTTTCTTTTCTATCTCTATTGACATTTTTTTTATGTATTCAAAACCCTTATCCTTGATTAACTTTTCTGTTATACGTGCGTGATTTTTCTTCAAATATATGTAAAATTGGTCAATATTAACACCGCAGGGGATTTGTTCTTTATGTTGTCGTCGTCGTCGTAAGTTGATGTTTTTGATTAGAGTGAATAGTATATCTAAATTTTGTATGAAGGTCATTATATTTATGTATTTTTTTTTCTTAAGCATGATACACCTTCAAGAGAATTGAAACTTCAAAATTGACAGGACATTCAAGCACATTGCCACTCGCATTTCTAATGACAATATCAATAGACCTTAAACTTTTTGTTGTATTAAATGGCACATAATCGGCAACATCGTTTGACGATTCAAAGTAGCACTGGACTCCATAGGGCTTATCTAAATTGCATTTACCAACGACAGAGGAATTACCATTTTCTTCAACTAAACCAGATTGATTTAAAGCACGACTATGAACATAAACGGCCGTTTCACCGATTAAATTCACGATAGATTGCATTGTGCTACTCGCCGCCGCCGAAATATCGGCAGTCAGTCCTATCTTGTCGCTAATAGTGCTGTTATCATAATCAAAAGCATACGTATCAACAGTGAATGTGAAATTCAATTTATTAACGGAGTTCAAAGTTATAACTACAGAGTTTGGGGTAATTGCCGAATTAATTGCAGTTTGAAGAGCGGTAATAAATGTATCAATGGTGTATTGATTTTCTGTTACGATTGCCGTTTTTGTAGCGGATCCAGTTGTTTTAATCAATGTGAGAGTGTTGGCATAACTCGGTATGTTTGGGAAAACATTTGGGATAGAGATACTCTTTACGACATAAGCACTAATTATATCAATATTACGACCAGTTGCTGGTAAATCAACGACGAAACGGCCATTGTGAGTAGAAGCGGATTTTGATTCTGTTTTATCACTTGAGGATACACGAAGGAGGAAATTTTTGCGGGTGCGCTTTTCGTCTTCTAAGTTAGAGATCGTAAATGACATTGCTATATTATAAAATATATTATTCTAATTTTTAATTTTTTTATTGTTTGACCACGGCACGAGATGGATAGATAGACACGACTTTAACATATTTCAACCAAGCGGTGATGGCGCGATCTGCGTTATAATCAGAAGCATACCGAATAGTAACTTCGGCAGTTCGTGAGTTATTAACCGCAAGACCAGATGCTCCAATGTGGGGCGATTGATTGAGTGTCTGCATAATGGTAGCAGAACCAGAGTTGGATGTAAGTCCTGTTTTGCCTGAAAGAGCATAATACTTACGAAAGTTTTCAAGAGAAACAGATGAAGACATGTAAGCATCACGAATGCCCATAGTCGCTTGAAGATTGTTAGCATACAACTCTGCACATCCTCGCTGGACTGAGGCAAGTGTATCAGTGCCACCGATTTCCATCTTCTGTTGAGGAGCATACCAATCACCGATACGGCATTGATATTGTCTATAAGGCATTTGAGCCGTTCCTAAGTTATCAATTTCAGCACTATCGGCGAGCACATTTTGAGTTACGATATACAAGCACTGAGCGCGAGCAACGGCTTTATTTACTTGAAGATTAAAATCATCGGAAGTGCCAGGATTTGCCTTTTGGTTGTAATATGTTTCATAAGTGTATGGAAGTCCATCCTTGCTTCCCATCTGTTCCAAAATATTTCTCTGGACACCAGGAGCAAGAGAGAAGGTTTCCAACATGACAACTGGGTTTTGAATTGTGTAAGTGAGAGCAGCCGCGGTAAATTCCGCGGGAACCGCGCCAGTGGCAGATCCAATAATTGTCAATGCTTCCTGTGGCGGAGCAAATGTCAAACGAAGTCTCATACCACTAATCAAAGAGGGAGGAATGAGAGTTTCTTCATTAAACACTCCCGAAAAGTAATGAAGAGGAATACAAACTCTCAAATATTGGCCAGTAGCAGTAGCGCTAATAGTATTAAGTGCAAAATCTGTAACGGAATTTGATGTAATATCGCCAGTCTGAGTAATTTCAACATTTTCTCTCTGTCCAGACATCTGTGCTTGCCTGCGATAATCAAATGGATAATGCCACGGGAGAATATTTCGCACCATCTTGTTCAAATCTTCAATTCGTTCAAGTTCGCTACCATCCTTACTTTCCAACAAAAATCTTTCAAAAATAGCGGTTGCGGGAGTGTTCTGAAAACCAATGGCACAATCATTATGTGCTTTAGTATCAGCACCATCTGCTTTAATGTCAAACGACAAATAGCAATTCTTTCCATAAACAAAATCAGTGCTTGCCTGTAGTGTAAAAATCATTTCAGTCCCCGACGAACTAGTGTAAGTCTGCTGGTCGGCGAAGTTCTTCTTAAAGATACTCCCCTGTTCAGAGAGCGCCAGACTTGCTGGCAACTCATATCTGAGGTTGTTGAGTGTCATCACCTCCGCAGTAATTTTGATCTCCTTTCCTTCCATTTTTTTGTGTGTGGTTGTGGGATGGTAAAATCCGCACTGCTACTATATCAAAAAAATAATAATAGAAATTAAAAATAATTATTTATTCACCTGAAATGGATTGTTTAATAATATCAACTGATTTCTGTATGTTGTCAAGTCTCGCATCTTGTGGTGAAGTCAATTGAAACTCTCTTGCCTCAGCATTCTGAACCGCTTTCTTTAAATAAGCCAAACTGCTAACAGCAGTGTCCAAATCAACAACATCCGCATTTTCTTTTTTATCAGAAATGTCTGTTAACGTGTTTTGAATAGTGCTCTTGTCATGCGGGACAAAATCGCCAAATTCAGTTAATGGTTGATTAACTAATGGGGCACCATGACTACTCCACAATTCAAACTGGTTTAGTTGAAACCCATCACTTTTTGGTCGGTTTGCTTCATTTATCTTATTAATAAAGTCAATTGGCAAACGTTTTGAAGCACTTGAGTTTTTAATCATTATATAATAATAATAATTATTTTATCAATTACCATTAATTATTTTTTTCATAATTTGTAAATTCTTGTGAGTAATTCTTTCGTCTTTCATTTTTTTTAAATCCGCTATGGCTTGATTTACATCAATGTCATTAGTTTCAGCAACCTTTTCAGTTGGTGGAGTTTCCTTAGAAGCATCTTCCATTGCTTCTATCTTACTTGCTGGTGTTGTGGTAGTTTGTTTCGGCACAGCAACAGGAGTGGGATTAACAGATTTTGGTAAAGATTGTTCAATCTTAGGTGCTGGAGACATCTCAACAGGTTTTGCATTTGGTTTAGGAGATGAAGTATTTGCCGATTCTATGTCTGGTATTTTTCTTTTTAATGCTTCATCTGGCATTTGATCTGGTTGTCCGCTAAGAATAGATTGTTCATTGTTCTTACCTCCTGATTTGCTTACTTTTGGTTTAATTGACACTTAATCTTGCCACTCTTAATATCCTCTTCTATCTTCTTCACTGCTAAGTATTCGGGCGATCCCTTACAAATTGTTACGAATTTTCCTTGCGCATTTTGTTTATACCAAATAGCAATTGCTTGTTGATAGCAAGTTTTGTATAATTTAGTTGATTCCGCATGTCATATATTATGGCGAAAAAAAACCATTTAATTTAATTTTTTACAAGTTTGTCATATCTCTATCCTTATTTAATCGTAATATAGTAGAGAAATTCTTTCTAAACTGGGTCGTTCTGTCACTAGCCGTATTTTTAATTGCTAGGAATGAATTAGGTTCTGCCGTAGCATATTTAACCATATTGTAAAATTCTTTTTTGGTGAGAAAAGGACTTTCATATTCATCTGCCAGTCTGTCAAGTTCGCTTCTCCTTGCTCCATTAAAAATAATCATCCAATGACAATTAATTCTTATTCTTCGCGGGAGTTGTGTATAAACTCTGCGTTGCTACCCAGACTGACACTTTAGCATGTGTTGAAGCGAAAAACAACTCAGTAAGCACTTCTGATTTGAGAAAGGTTTTACTCTGTGCGATGTCATGCAATAACAATAATATTTTTGGTGCCTTCTTAAACCCTTTAGTTTTAATCAGTTCTTTTTGTTTGGTTAATATTTCTCTCATTAACTCAGGCCTATCTTCTTTGATTATGTCTTCTTTTTTTAACTTGAGAGTGTCTTCCAAAATCGGGCATGGACTTAAACAAAAGACTACTATTCTATCATAAAAACCTTTCAACATGTTCTTTTTGGCGAGTAAATTACAAATCATAACTGATTTACCTCCGCCAGTACTTGCACATAGAACCATAGTCCCCATTGCTGGCAATATTCCTTCCTTTTGAATAGGAAGCAATTCAACACCATCTCTTTGTGTTTTAATTGGTTATATTTCCAAGTCATTCTTAAATTTTGGCGGTTTTTTGCTATCTAACTCTGTTATTACTGGCCTGTCAATGGTAAATTCCTCGTGTGCTTTTTCTATGTTGGTTTTCTTCAGATTCTGCTTCAAAAGTGTTTTTCGTGGCAACTTGTTTGCTATTAATCCTTTACGTATAGATTTAGGCATTACTATATTATGGGTTTTGAAAATAGTTTGGATTATATCTATAATTATCATATTCGGCACCAAATGGTTGGGGTGGTGAAGCATAATTATAGAAATAAGGAGAGTAAGGACTACCAAAAGCATAATTACTTGGAGGATTGACAAGCGGTTTAAAATCCTTTCTTTCAGGACGAGTTTGAACTTGTCGCGGGATTTCAGCAGGGAAGTTTCTAGTCAGTTTTCGTTTCATTTTTGGAAACTCTCTTTTTTCGTTCATTCTGGTCTGGATGACTGCTCTATTGTATCTATTCAACATAAAGTGATTATTTGTGTTGCCATAACGTGTGTTGTCTAGTGATTCAAAATCATTCTTAGTTTCTAGCATGCGATCGCGTCTTAGTTCGTTGCCTTTAATAAGCGGGTTTGTTTGCGAAGTGCCGATACCTCCATTCTGATCACTTGGCATAAGAAATCGGATAAGTGCTAACATATCTTCTCTTTCATCGGCGGGAGATTTTCCCATAATCTTATCAACCAATTTATCAATGCTTCTCATACTATCAACCATTTGGCTATTAGTTGTTGCATTATCTGGGTCTTCTTTTAAATTATTCTGTGGCGGTTGAACAGGTTCCTCTACGAATGCGGCTGTTTGTGGATTTGGCGGTGATGGTGCTGGTATTGGTTGTGGTGGTGTTGGTGTTGCTTGCGGTGGTGCTGGCGTTGCTTGCGGTGGTGCTGGCGTTGCTTGCTGTGGATTAGTTTTTTCAACTTGATTATCTTTTAACTCTAACTCCTCCAATTGCTTCATTTGGTCTGGTGTTAATTTACCCCGCATTTCTTCGTAAATTCTCTTATCCAAAATATCATATGCATCTGCTACGTCTGACATACTAGCACCTTGATTTAGTGCTTGTTTGATGGCCTCTTCCCATCCAACTTTTGGATCGTCATAATTGGAAAGTTTAATTTTCTTTCCAGTTTTTGCTCTCAACGATTTAACAAATCCCTTTAAGTGCCTCGTTTGGGCACCTTTATCCTCAAGTATGAGCAAGTTATTGCCAGTATCTGCTACTACCATATTGTCTGAGTATGCGATCGGGACTTCAACACTAAGATTTATATCTTTTTCTATACTTGGTGGAATATCTTTTGTGCTCTGTGTATTTATTTTTTCTACAAAATTATTAATTGTAGTTTCATTTGCTGGTGCGATAAGAGAATATCCTTTCACGCCATCGGCTGTTTCTTGCGATTTAACCATTTTATTAAATCCATCAACGAGTTCCGCATATTGTTTATTAAATGTAGCAGGATTTACTACTTTATTTACTTTAAATGTTGCATCCTTGTCAAAACTGCCCACATTTTTCATGATACCAATCATAGACATCAATGTTTTATCTAATCGCCTATAAATCCATTATACTTTGCATCTGCAGGAGTGGTTTTGATAGTTTTCCAAAACTTCATTGCATCCCAAAAAGATACTCCGCCACGTGCCCTCCCCTGCGCTTCCAAGGCCATTCTAGATATATCCGCTTTTGAAAACATTGAGTTGTAATTGTCAAAAATACTCTTTGCAACTTCGGCCGTAGCCAATCCATTACTCGTTAGATAATCACTCATATTGGTAATTCTTTCAAAGTATCGTTTATCGGCAAAGTCTTGGACATTCTTGTCGCCTGACGCATACAATAAATCATGTTCAAAAGCAACTAAGTCCAAAGCATCTGCTGGTAAAATGTAAGGAAATTTGCCACGAGTTCTATCTTCTAATTGAAGACGGCTTTCCACTCGTGTGCCCCCACCATTATAATTACTTCCCTCAGTATGAATTCGTTCTTCTTCCAACTTAATGAGAGCATCTGGTTGAGCAGACCATGTTCTATATATTTCTCTAATTGCTTTTCCAAGACCGAGAACTTTCATAGTCTCTACGCCTGTTTTAAAAACTTGCCACGCATTTAAAGACATTATTCCAGTGGCTAATCTGCTCGCATATTCACTTAATACATAATCACCTATTCTTTGCTGTCCGCTTGCGATCAGACGAGGATAAGGCGGAGGCAAACCCTCTGGCACTTCATTTCTTGCTAGTGCTAGCAAAAGGGCATTGAGAGCATCTGCTCTTCTTCTTCCAAGTAATCCAACATTCATCGCACGTAGTTGTGGATAGTTGGCAATTAATCTCAATATCTGCCCCCATGCTAGCCTTCGCACACCATATCGTCCAATACCTGTAGCAACGTTAAGTAATCTATTAAGTCTGGGACTCATAATTATCTCTTGAATACTTCTAATAGCATTAACAAATCTTTCTACACTTCGGGGGTCATCACTTATTCGTGGCACAAGCATCTTGTGTTCGTCGCCTATCTGTGCTTCTATTAAAGCATCATCTGGGTGTTTTCTCTCCCACTCTTCTCGGTTTTCTTTCCATTCCTTATATTCCTGCTCCGCTTGCTTTCTATCCTCTCTTCGTATTACGCGAGTTTTGTCCGCTTTGCCTTTGTTTTTCATATACGTTAAACCCTTATCGGTTAATCGTTTTAAGTCTTCTTCTTTATATTCTTGTTTTACCAATTGTGTTATATCACCCTTCATTTGCTGGATATTGTCTTCTATGTGCATTATATCATATTTATCGGTAGCCATTGCTAATTTTCGCATTTCAATCATTTGTCCATTCATGGGGGCAGTTCCATGTTTTCTTTCAAATTCTTTCATATCAATGCCGTCATCTTGGAGGTGCGCTTTCAGTTCATCGTAATTCATGTTTGCATAAATACTTTGCTTATTGTCCAACGCACTAATCCTATCTTTTAAATCCTCCATAGTATTCCCCCCTCTTGTTGAAGCATCCAACAATCTATCCGCTCTAAGCCTCTCGCGGGCTTGACTATTGATGCCTTCATTAACTTGATAAATCCAAAAATCGTCTGCTTCATCCAACAAATACTTATTTTCACGTTTAATTTCGTTACAATACGTAAAAAATGGTTTTTCGTGTGGCATTTTTTTAATCCGCAGTACTAGTATAATATATCTTATATTATACGTAATATAACATGGATAATAAAAAAGAAAAAAGCAAAGACGAGCAACAACTTGAAGAATTGGAAAAACTTGGAAAAGAAATTGACCAAATCCGCATCACTCAGAACTTAGTGAATAGAAACCCCAATATTTTTAGAAAACCTGAAAATATCCTTTACCGCTTACCGCTATCAGATAAGCAACGAGAAGCAATTTATAATAATATAATTAAAGAAGAGGGAAAAAGCGGGAGTTAAATATATGTTGTTAATATTGCTATTCGTGTGCTCCGCTATGTCGCGGACTGCCTGCGATTTTTACTCGCGATACTCAGAAAAAAAGAATGAATCGTGTGCTTATTGTATAAAGCAAGGTGTAGATACAGGGTTTAAGTGTGTTTTCATAAATAACGGAAATAATATGTGTCGTAGTTTTGATGAGGCTGCCTTTAATGTGCGCGGGTGATAATAGATGGTATATGACACATATATATGAATGCTCACTTCTTTGAACTAGAAGGCGATGGAAGGCAGATACCGATAAGTAAGGTCAAAATACCGACATAAGTATTAGCAACCTCGCACGGCAAGTTCTTTTCAGACAGCCTAACTATACAAAGGGTTATAATGGCAATGATGACACCCATTTGAAATAAATATTTAATCATTCTGCTATCGGTTTTCTTATTTGACATACAGCAATTCCATTCGTTCTCAATTTCATTGTCAATTTTTTTCTCTTCTGTCTTTAGTTCAATATCCAAAACACGAGACTTTAATTCGGGAGTTAGTTCGCCATCCATATCCATAATAGGCGGGGGTCTGTGAAGTCTAGTTGTATTATTGTTTGACATTTGAAAAAACGACTGCTCGTATTTCTGCTAATTGGTTGGTTTGGTCTTGTATTATATTAAGTAAAAGTTTATTTTCTTTTTCTAATTTAACTACCTTTTCCTCCATGTGTTGAAAAGCACTGACTAATATTGGTATAAAACTTGTATATGTTATGCCTTCAAGATTTCCATTTCCATCATCTGCTTTCATTCCACTTTCAGATACAAATTCAGGAAATATGTTTTTAACTTCATCAGCAATAAATCCGTGGTTCTTTTGTTCTTTCTTTTCGTCTGATTTCAAATAATATGAACAGCAGTTTATTTTCATTAGTTTCTCACAACAATCCCCGCAGTCTAATGTTTTAATATCTGATTTTAGCCTCCTGTCAGATGAGTTTGTCCAAGCACCATTAAGTGGAACATAATTATAACTGCCAGACGGCTCACCTGAAGAGTTTGAAGTAGTCCAAGCATGGAGAATTCCCTGAGATGCGCAGAATACTCCATAATTTGAATATCCTCCTGATTTCATATATATTTGTGGGTCGTAAGTTGATGGACTTGGTCTTTTTTTTAATGTTAAAAATCCGCTGGATGTTGTTGTGTTGCTTAAATATCCCGTATTGCTTATGCTCATCGCCTCGCTAAATGCTATGGCTCCTCCAGTAATACTCCTGATTTGTAAATAAAGGTGAGTTTGTTGCTTATCTTGTATATTTGAAAGTTGGAGTTTATGTTGCTTGATTTCCAGCCACCCCCTCCCAATAACTATCAAAACTTAAAGCAATATTGTCCTGACTATAATTCAATAATTGGAATGTGGGGTAAATTGATGTATGAACGAATGCTTGAATATGTGGGCCATTCGTATTTCCGTCTGTTCCATATAATTCTAAGCCACCAGTTACTCCTACTCCTTTTGTTGAATTGCCTATGATTATCGGTTTGCCTAGTGCTGTTGTTATTTTATCGCTCGTTGCCAACGTTGTTGTTGATATACCTGCATTTGCCGTTAGTAATCCACTCGCGGTTGCCGTTGTTGTTGATATACCCGCATTTGCCGTTATTAATCCCGCAGTGCTTATATTCATCGCCTCAGACCATGTTATATTGCTTCCTGCTGTTATTCCTGATTTATAGTTAAAAGCAAGTTTGTTTGAGTTTTTATATATTTGAAAGTTTGAGCCAGCATTACTTGATTTCCAGTTTGAGCCGTCATAATAAGCATCAAAACTTAAGCCTATATTGTCGTGTGCCCAGTTCAATAATTGAAATGTTGGATAAGCGTCCGCCGTTGTTATTGCTTGTAAGTGTGCCCCTCCGATATTTGAAGCCGTCCCGTATAATTCTAAGCCCCCTGTCGCCCCATTTGCTGATTTCGTTGTATTGCCTATGATTATTGGCTTACCTGATGCTGTTGTTATTTTGTCGCTCGTTGTTAATGTTGTCGTAGTTATTCCTGCTGTTGAAATGATTGATGTTCCCGTTATTGTTCCACCATTTGTTATGTTGTTTGAATTCATATCTAAGGCACCATAAAATCGCATACTCCCAGCATTGTTAAAACGGACAATGTCAGACGAAGCACTTTTATTGTCCAAAAGTTTTGAAATATAAAGTCCCGCCCCTTTTACATCAAATGCTACATTCGTGAATACATAACCTTTTTGGTCTGCGGTTCCACTTGTAGCAGTATTTAGAGTAAATAAGAAATATTGATAATCACCTGATGTCTGTGAAAAGAATATATCTCCTCCATTTTGGTTTAATATCCTCGCCCCATTATATGTAATATTTCCACCATTAATGATAACTTGATTATTAAAATCAGCCGTTTGTGTTAAAGTTAGATATTTTATCACAGTGCTTGTCCCGTTGAATGTTTTAATTCCTGTTATTGTTTGGTCTCCTGTTAGTTTCACACAATTGTCATCCAGATATTGCCTATTTACCGCTTCATTCGCATTTTGTGGTGCTCCTAGATTAACAATCCGACTACTTACAATCTAAGCCAGTAGCATTAAACCACGAAATTATCGTCCCGTCAATAATAAAACTTATTTTTGTCGCAGAAATGTCAAAGTTGTAATATGTTGCAGTTTTCATATCCAAACTAGCAATAGAACCGATATTACTTGTAGAATTGAAAACGATAAATGTTCCGTTTGTTGTTGAATTTATTGAATTTCCAGTAATTTCAACACCACTGCTATATGTCTTAATTCCTGCTATGGTTTGGTTTCCTGTTAGTTTCACATTTTGCCAGTCTTTTGTATTAACATAACTTTTATTTGCTCCATCAGATTCTGTTGAAGCGGAAGGGTCGGCTAAGTTTGTTATTTTGTTGTTATTCAAACTTAATGTTGTTCCAGTTGCGGTTATAATTAAAGTATTACCTGAATATAACTCTACATATGAACCAGTTATTTGTATCGGATACCAAGTCGCTGTTGCTGTTTTTTTTTGTGCTGCAATCATTCCTATTTTTGTATCAAAGGCTATGCCAATGCCATCAAAAGAAGTAGGATTGGACGAACCACTTACTTCTAAAGTTGATGTAAACTTTTTATTTCCTGCTATGGTTTGGTCTCCTGTTAGTTTAACCACCGAAGTATCAAAAACAGAAACATCCACACCATCAACCAAATTTACATTTGTTATGCTTTGGCTTTTCATATCAATCCCCGCACTCGCATTTATTATACTGCTAAATGTCTTAATACCCGCTATAGTTTGGTCTCCTGTTAGTTTAACAACGGAAGTATCAAGAACATAAACATCAACACCATCAACCAAATTAACATTTGTTATGCTTTGCCCTCCCATATTTAATCCCGCATTTGCCGTTATTAATCCACTTGCAGTTATTGCTTTTGTTGTTAATAAACCTGCAGTATCAACCTCCAGAGCGGTGTCCCATGGAAGAACATCCCCACTGGTACTCCCAATACCATACAAAATTCTAAATTTATCATGAACTTTCGCGATCGCAAAACTTGAACTCGCATAACTAAATTCCCATCCGTTAGAATCCATATAAGCATCAAATGCCATACTTACACTACCATGCCCTAAATTGACTAACGAAAAAGTAGGATAATTGTCTTGTGATGTAATTGCTTGCATATGCGCACCACCAGTTCGGTCGCCATAATTACCATACAATTCCAATCCACCAGTAGCACCATTCCCCTTTGTTGCTCTACCTATGATTATCGGTTTCCCATACCATGTTGATATTTTATCCACGAAATCCTTATTCCCCGTTATTGTTTGGTCTCCTGTTAGTTTAACCACCGAAGTATCAAGAACAGAAACATCTACACCATCAACAAGATTTACATTTGTTATGCTTTGCCCTCCCATATTTAATGTTCCCGTCATATTGAAAATTCCATCTAATCTTAGAAAGGGTGATGTCGTATTTCTCCATTGCCCTGTGCTATAAATAAGCAATTGATTGCTGTTGGGTGTGCCCGTTATTGTTACGTCCGTTAATTTATCTAATTCAAAGTCGCTTATATAACTTGAAGTTAATGTAGCAAATGAAGTATTGCCCAACCCATCTGTTTTTAATACTTGATTAGCCGTGCCGTCCGCTAATGGTAAATCGTATTCGTTATTAATTGACACATAACCAGTATCAGATATCAACAAAGAGGAGTTATTATTTCGCGATGATATTGTTATGTCGTCAGTCCTTGCTTGTATTGAGTTTGCTTCAATATGATCGCCATATAATACTCCATCAATTTCTGAATTCTCATCCACTATAACAGAGCAGTAAAAATGATATGTCCATGGATTGCCCAAATGGTTCATAATTTAATAGAATTATTTTATATCGTAGAATATATAGTTTAAAAAATTGGAAGTATATTATAAAACGGCATCTGCGGATTATGTATCTTTTAAACCATCATTTTAATATTGATGTGATGAGAGACATAGCACTAACCGCCGCTTACACATGAAACCTGTCATACATATTTTTTAGTGTCGTGAGTTTGCCCTCGTGTTGAGATAAAACATCGCGGAAAAATGTCTTATAATCTAACTTACCATATTTAAGAATAGGGCGTTGGTCTGGTGGTATGTGTGCGTATCTACTCTTGTGCCATTTCTTCATATCCTCCTGCATTATGGTGCGGTCTTCCACTTTCATATACAAGAAATTAAACGGGTCTTTTGATACTTTCAAATGTGCCGTTATTATTTCATAGCAACTATACCCGCTCTCGGGCGGATTCCGCTTTGCTTTAATTGGTGTTTTCTTCTCATTTGGCGCTTCTAAAACTGGTAATTCTTTTTTTGCCAATTCTTCTCCTACATTCGTTTTGATTTCGGTGATACCAGTTTCCTTCATATCACTTTCTTTAAAAGGCGTATATACTTCTATCGTTTCTGGTTCGTCATCAAAAACAACCTTCTTCAATGAATCAACAGAGGGTAATACAACTTCAACATTATCACCCTGTTCGGGTCGGTATTTTTCGTAAAACGCGATAATTTCAGGTTTGAGCGATTTGCTTGTTGGCAGTTTTATGTCGCTACTTAAATGAGTCCATTTTTCTATTTGACTTAGATAATCTTTTTTGGTAGACATGCTATATATAAGCATAACAAAAAAAAATCCGTTTTTTTATATTGTTTATTCATCATCGTTGTCGTCGTCAAATGTCCATTCATTATCACCATAAATAACCTTCCATTGATTTTTACATTCTTCTAATGTTGGTAAATCTACATATTTAATTCTGACACCCGCTTCTGTTGTTTTCTTCTTTTCTACCACACCTGGCATCAGTTTTCTAAGACTAGTCCAGAAACTAACCCGTGAAGTGTGCGGGTCATTCGCATTGGCTTTATACGCATCGTATAATGCTTCTTTTGAAACATCTTTACCAAAATGAATTTCTGGAAAGTCTTTTGTAATATACCCCAAGTTCAAGCAATCTAACCACCACTTCCTCAACTTTGAAAGAGATTTCACTTTTTGTTCTCGTAGCCCCTTCGTGATTGTTTCGCGATCGTTAAACTCGCTAAGGTCTCGTTCAAGAAGAAACTTTGCCAGTCGTTGTCTGTCAATAGATCTGATATCCGCAATCACTTTTCTCTTTTCGTCTGTTTTCATGAGTGCCAGTTCATCAGAAACTTCAAGGACTAGCCATCGTTGCTCAGTGGTGCCCGCTGGCACTACCCATTCTTCGTTTGAAGCAAGGACTAAGAATAACATATTTTCTAATGTTAGATTTGGTAAATACTTTTGTTCAAGTGTGAGCGTGTTTTCTGATACGAGTTTCTTAATTGTTCCCGCTCGTTCTTTATCACCACCCCAAACCATTTCGTCCATAAATAAATACTACGATCGCTTTTGCGAGTTGCGCATTGAAATCGCCTAATATTTCTCTAACGTCGGACGGCTGGAAGTAATAATCGGCACCTGTTATGTCTTTGAATATTTCAAGAATAATCCCCTTACCTGCTCGTTCAGTGCTTGTCAAAACTAATGATAAGTGTAGTTTTTGCCACGGCTTTTGGTAAATGCTCGCAAACATATCAAGCACCTTTTTACATATGTCCTGCCTTCCCCCGCACCATCGGTTTAAGATATGTTGAAAGAATGCTTCATTTTTTTCTTCTTCTGCCGTGAATGATTTCACGTCTCCTAATGTGTCCGCTGGAATTTCAAAACCCTTAAACAAGTTATAAAACCCTTGTTTGTCGTTATCAAAGTATGCCTTGGGGTCAAAGATTACGTCATTTACTTCGCGTCTTCTCGGGTGTGTAGTCCATATTTTATACAAATCAACAACATTCAATTTGGCGGGATTTTTACCTAGGGCTATCCAGTCCTCTTTTGATAAATTAGTCTTTACTCTTTTTTTTTGAAGAATGATTCCATTGCTGATTCCGTCTTATAGCGGAATACCTTCTTGCCTTTGGAATCAACGTATTCTTCAATTATAGTCGGCTTTGCCAAGTTAGCAAAAGTGTATGATTCATTCATCCATGCCAAAGCAGTATCTATCAATTCTTTGAATTTTTCTATACTATTACATTCGCTGGCGAGTCGGCGCAGGTCATCAATCGTGTTGATATTACGGACGATAGGGGGTGATAATTCGTGAATTTTCATGTCTTTACCCTCGCAACTACTATCGTGGCAGTAGAAATACAGCCCGTCTCTTCTCCACACTACATAGCAATTGTCGCTGTTGTTTTCTTCCCCGTTTATAATACATACTCGCGTCCCTATGGTTTTTACAAACATTCTCTGCTTTATTTCAACAATTTCTACATTGGGTATTTTGCTGAGTATAATTTCGCGTATTTCGTCCAATGTAATATGTTGATATCGTTTCAAAGTTGTATATTCAGGAATTTTGACGTCGTAAAATGCATTGTCATCGGGGCGCATAATCAGATAATCGTCAATTTCTACATCTTGTAGCAGTTTCAAGGTGTTTGTTTTTGGGGTGTATGAATACGGAAGCAAAACGCGGTCGCTATCCTCTTTATGAGAGTAGATAGTGCGGAAAGCCCTGTTTTTGTTAAACACGGAAATATCAAGTATAGTCCGCAATTCAATATTCTTGTTGGCTCGTTCAAATGTGAAACAAAGGTCGGGATAATCTTTTTCAATCACCACTTCTACATACTTCCAAAACTCTTTTTGTGTTTCGCAGTTTTTAAATACCAAGCCGTTATCGTAAGAAAAATGGCACGACATTTTACCATTCTTGCTCGCGTCCAAGTATTTGGCTTTTTTGGGATTATACTTCAAACCCATATTAGCAAATACATTTTCCATAAGCGTGTTCCACCGCTCATACATTTTTTCTCGTGAGATTGATAATTCATCGCCATCAATGTCGGCAAACATTCGTTGGGGTTTGTTTTCCATTAATACTTCATAGTATTGCTTTTGGTCATCGGGCGTTTTTTCAATCAATTCAATGAAATCCTCTTGAGATGAAGCAATGGCAAATTGTTTATTCCCCCACTTGATAAGAACCGCATCAAGTGGTTTATCTCTCAGTGCTTCTTCTTGTTTCCAATACCATTGTCCATTGGTCAGTGTCGGCGCGGTCATATTATATAGTCGCTCGGATTTTTTTTAAAAATAAATGAATTATTCTATATATCCGTATATCCATGTATATCATTGTCCTTAATAGGAAATTATAATTTTTTATATATCGTTATGACACAAAAAACAACTTGTTTCTTTTCTTACTTATTCAAGCACCCGCATTGAAAAATCCTTTGTATTGTCCGCAATGTTCGCAATACTTCAATCTATTTATTAAGCAGGCTTTGTGATAATACTTGTCTCTATTTGGATACTTTTCCACGACCTTTTTTTGAATTGCCCTATTGCTTTTACAATAGCAACAGAATTTAATGTTTGGATTGTCAATGGTGCGGATAAGCAAAAACAGGTCTTCGTTCATTTTGTCGTTTTCAAACCGCTTGATACATTCAGAGCCTAGCACCATTTCGCTCCCGTTTTTTTGCATTTTTTATGATGTAATCCTTTGTAATCTCGTGTGAGCAACAACAATATTGTTCCGCCCCTTTTTCTATACGATCTACAAGTTTCCAGTCGGCCGTGTTCCACTTTCCATCGGGTGATATAAATGAAACTGCATTAACTAGATTTAAGAAGTAATTTCCATTCACGTAATCCAAATGAAGTTGTAAGTCTTCATATGTCCAATACGATCGGCTGTGAGAGGTGTCCATGGTTGATATAATAGTATACATATTTTTATATATAAAATAAATTATATATTGTTTAACATACTATTACGAAAAGCCCTTAATTCAAGCAATTCTGCTTTTTGTTTTTCATATTTCTCCTTCCGCAATAATTTTATTCTCTCTTGGTTCTTATAATAGTATGCCTTCGCATTTTACCTATTCTTATCAGGATGAGCCTTCAAACATGCTTTCGCCCTTTCCCTTCTCCGTTGAACGATTTCTTCCTTAGTGAATTGAGGTGTCCTCGGCATTATCTCTCCTATATATAATCATATTATTTTAATTATTTTAAATAGAAAATCCACCCGCGCTAGAAACGCGAAAACGCAGTTGTGGCGACTCGGACACTTGAGAGTGGTATTGAGCAGGCTAAGGGCGACAATTCTTCTTAGTATTAATGAAGGCCGACCTGTCCTAGGCCGACCCTCCGCGGGCGAAATTTTTTGGAGTGTATAGTATAGAGTATCCCTTGAATTTTTTGTT
>WBZZ01000993.1:15000-20000 GCA_019918135.1 Paulinella micropora | reverse complement strand
AGTATTTCATTGAACATACCGGTCCGTCTGGAAGTGTTGGAACTGCCCGTGCGGGGGTGTCATTAGAGCCTATCGTCAATTCTTCGTACTCCCCTCACGGGTGAGACGATGGAGGCGCATGTGCAGATTTGCATCAGCCATTGACAGCGAAGCACTATTATTATTATTATTATTATTATTATTATTATTATTATTATTATTATTATTATTATTATTATTATTGAGGCAGCTCTAGCAACCGCGCTTGGTGTATGCACTTGCACATTCGGGGACGTCTTGCAAGAGGTTGCTGGGACTGCGGAATAACCTCGGCTTAGTGCAGTCTTGCCCTCAGGAGCTCCATCGGTGACCCCGATCATCAGGCGAGAGACTGACACGGGGGGGTGGAGGACCTCGAACAAGGGTATTGGAGGCTTATGTCCGTTGAGGATATGCCATTAGCTGCATCAGTACGCCTCAGATATAGTAAATCTGCCTTGGAGTGTTGACTGTGACATATTTGAGGGAAATCCCGATGAAAAAACCTAGTGCTAAACAGAGTTCCAGCCCAATGGCCTCAAGGCGTTAAACTGTGACGCCAACTCATAACCCTTTGGTGGTAGATGCTGGGGAGGAGGGTCGTTGCGCGCGTAAAAGATCTTAAACTCCGCATATGCTGGTTGATAGCCCAGGACCCAGCAGACACCAGATTGTTATGGGTGGGGTTTCGAGGCAGCTCTAGCAACCGCGCTTGGTGTATGCACTTGCACATTCGGTGACGTCTTGCAAGAGGTTGCTAGGACTGCGGAATAACCTCGGCTTAGTGCAGTCTTGCCCTCAGGAGCTCCATCGGTGGCCCCGA
The DNA here is from genome assembly GCA_019918135.1 of Paulinella micropora. Lineage (NCBI taxonomy): Eukaryota > Cercozoa > Imbricatea > Euglyphida > Paulinellidae > Paulinella > Paulinella micropora. Next base: position 19,159 of record WBZZ01000993.1, on the reverse strand, counting down.
TCATCAGGCGAGAGACTGACACGGGGGGGTGGTGGACCTCGAACAAGGGTATTGGAGGCTTATGTCCGTTGAGGATATGCCATTAGCTGCATCAGTACGCCTCAGATATAGTATTATTATTATTATTATTACTATTAGTAGTAGTAGTAGTAGTAGTAGAAGTAGTAGTAGCAGTAGTAGTGGTGGTAGTGGTAGTAGTAGTAGTAGTAGTAGTAGTAGTAGTAGTAGTAGTAGTAGTAGTAGTAGAAGTAGTAGTAGTAGTCGTAGTAGTAGTGGTAGTAGTAGTAGTAGTAGTAGTAGTAGTAGTAGTAGTAGTAGTAGTAGTAGTAGTAGTAGTAGTAGTAGTAGCAGTAGCAGCAGCAGTAGCAGTACGCAGTAGCAGTAGCAGTAGTAGTAGTAGTAGTAGTAGTAGTAGTAGTAGTAGTAGTAGTAGCAGTAGTAGCAGTAGTAGCAGTAGTAGTAGTAGTAGTAGTAGTAGTAGTAGTAGTAGTAGTAGTAGTAGTAGTAGTAAGTAGTAGTAAGTAGTAGTAAGTAGTAGTAAGTAGTAGTAAGTAGTAGTAAGTAGTAGTAAGTAGTAGTAAGTAGTAAGTAGAAGTAGTAGTAAGTAGTAGTAAGTAGTAGTAAGTAGTAGTAAGTAGTAGTAAGTAGTAGTAAGTAGTAGTAAGTAGTAGTAAGTAGTAGTAAGTAGTAGTAAGTAGTAGTAAGTAGTAGTTTGTAGTAGTAAGTAGTAGTATGTAGTAGTATGTAGTAGTTAGTAAGTAGTAGTAAGTAGTAGTAAAGTAGTAGTAAGTAGTAAGTAGTAGTAAGTAGTAGTAAGTAGTAGTAAGTAGTAGTAAGTAGTAGTAAGTAGTAAGTAGTAGTAAGTAATAGTAAGTAGTAGTAAGTAGTAGTAAGTAGTAGTAAGTAGTAGTAGCAGTAGTAGTAGTAGTAGTAGTAGTAGTAGTAGTAGTAGTAGTAGTAGTAGTAGAGTAGAGTAGTAGTAGTAGTAGTAGTAGTAGTAGTAGTAGTAGTAGTAGTAGTAGTAGTAGTAGAGTAGGAGTAGTAGTAGGAGTAGTAGTAGGAGTAGTAGTAGTAGTAGTAGTAGTAGTAGTAGTAGTAGTAGTAGTAGTAGTAGTAGTAGCAGTTGTGGTGGTAGTAGTAGTAGTAGTAGTAGTTAGTAGTAGTAGTAGTAGTAGTAGTAGTAGTAGTAGCAGTAGCAGTAGTAGTAGTAGTAGTAGTAGTAGTAGTAGTAGTAGTAGTAGTAGTAGTAGTAGTAGTAGTAGTAGTAGAAGTAGTAGTAGTAGTAGTAGTAGTAGTAGTAGTAGTAGTAGTAGTAGCGACTCAACGGCTGGCCAGTACAGCAGAGCCTGACAAGCGCGATGGGATAAATTACCAGAACAACTGAGGGGTGACTGTGACATATTTGAGGGAAATCCCGATGAAAAAACCTAGACGATGGAGGCGCATGGGCGATTTGCATCAGCCATTGACAGCGAAGCACTATTATTATTATTATTATTATTATTATTATTATTATTATTATTATTATTATTATTATTATTATTATTATTATTATTATTATTGAGGCAGCTCTAGCAACCGCGCTTGGTGTATGCACTTGCACATTCGGGGACGTCTTGCAAGAGGTTGCTGGGACTGCGGAATAACCTCGGCTTAGTGCAGTCTTGCCCTCAGGAGCTCCATCGGTGACCCCGATCATCAGGCGAGAGACTGACACGGGGGGGTGGAGGACCTCGAACAAGGGTATTGGAGGCTTATGTCCGTTGAGGATATGCCATTAGCTGCATCAGTACGCCTCAGATATAGTAAATCTGCCTTGGAGTGTTGACTGTGACATATTTGAGGGAAATCCCGATGAAAAAACCTAGTGCTAAACAGAGTTCCAGCCCAATGGCCTCAAGGCGTTAAACTGTGACGCCAACTCATAACCCTTTGGTGGTAGATGCTGGGGAGGAGGGTCGTTGCGCGCGTAAAAGATCTTAAACTCCGCATATGCTGGTTGATAGCCCAGGACCCAGCAGACACCAGATTGTTATGGGTGGGGTTTCGAGGCAGCTCTAGCAACCGCGCTTGGTGTATGCACTTGCACATTCGGTGACGTCTTGCAAGAGGTTGCTGGGACTGCGGAATAACCTCGGCTTAGTGCAGTCTTGCCCTCAGGAGCTCCATCGGTGGCCCCGATCATCAGGCGAGAGACTGACACGGGGGGGTGGTGGACCTCGAACAAGGGTATTGGAGGCTTATGTCCGTTGAGGATATGCCATTAGCTGCATCAGTACGCCTCAGATATAGTATTATTATTATTATTATTATTATTATTATTATTATTATTATTATTTAATAATTTGAGAAGCTCACCATCTGGTTAAATCAATATCTTGAGCTAACGATTTGTATGGATGACCAGAGGTTTACAAGTAACTTCATTAAATCGAAGGCACTCCTAGGCCTAGTAGTAGTAGTAGTAGTATAGTAGTAGTAGTAGCAGTAGTAAATAGTAGTAGTAGTAGTAGTAGTAGTAGTAGTAGTAGTAGTAGTAGTAGTAGTAGTAGTAGTAGTAGTAGTAGTAGTAGTAGTAGTAGTAGTAGTAGTAGTAGTAGTAGTAGTAGTAGTAGTAGTAGTAGTAGTAGTAGTTAAATCAATAGCTCTTGAGCTAACGATTTGTATGGATAGACCAGAGGTTAAATTGTTAACTTCATTAAACCGAAGGCCTAGGCCTAGTAGTGGTAGCAGTAGTAGTAGTAGTAGGCAGCAGCAGCAAAACCAGCGACGACTGTGATTATGCTGGTTTCTAAGAGACAAAACAACAACGATGCCACTACAACCACTTCTCATCGTCATCATCATCACCATCATCATCATCATCATCATCATCATCATTCATACATCGTCATCTCCACCACAACCGTTGTGTCTGTCTGTCAAGACCTGAGAGAGAAGGTGACACTGTCATCAGGACGATGACTTAACTGCAGCAAAGAAAGTTTTTAAAAAAAAAAACACACACACACACACACACAAACAAACAAACAAACAATGATGAGAGCCTATTCTTGTTTCTTTTGCTTGCCCATTACTCAAGTCCCTGAGTCATAGCTTATTGTACAGTCACTGTGCGCACATTTGTACATGCACATATAATACTTACATATACGTACACACACACACTTGGCACATAAGTGATTTGCATGCCAATGCAAATGAATCATTCGCAACAGGCAGGGACATCTCTGATGCATTTCGACACAGCCACGTTGTTGCTGATTTCCTTTTTTTACTGCAGTTTCTCAAGGGTCAATCCTCCTAATCCGGTCCGGTCCGGCCGAGGTCAGTCACAAAGTTGGGAGAAGTGGTCTTGGGAGCCACCTGGCCCGGACAGCAAAAAAAGGCAAAGCGCTGCACAAAATTTTTTGGCGGAAACGTGATGTCTGCACAGAGTTTGTGTGTATTCGTTTGTGTGTGAAATGTCCTTGACTTTGTCCGTCGTTTCCTGCCATGTTGTGTGTCTCTTTTCTCTATGTTCCTTGTTTATGGTATCGAGACGATGAGCTGATATTATTCATGAGACTGAAATGATGACACAATGTTGACATTAGCACACACCTTTTGTAGCACTCGTCGACCAAGCTCGCCAGCATGCTGCTCCGAGCAGTTTATCTTCGCCAGCAACGAACAAAACAACTGGCCAACCTGCTTCCTCCTTCGATTCTTTTCCCACTCTCGGCTCAAACACAATTCAAAACAAGTGTTACTGAGAACGATACAAATAGTTCCAGTGATGCTGTGAACGGAGATATACTAAATGGGGCTGTTTACACGAAGGGGTCATTGAATGGGGCCTTGAATGGTGCAAAAAATGGGGTGATCAACAGGGCAAACGGGAGCAACCTTGAAACCTGTGCTACTTTAAGGCATGTGATTGCAGATGCACTGAAGAGGAAACAGCGGTAAAATTGATCTGCCTCTTGTCTGTTTTGTTCGCCCATTTGTCTGTCTCTGTCTATCTATCTGTGCTGCTCCACCCCCCCCCCCCCCCTCTCTCTTTCTCTCTCCTCTCTCTCTCTCTCTCTGTTTGTGTGTGTGTATGTGTGTGTGTGTGTGTGTTTTTTTTTATGTGTATGAGTCCGTCAGTCAGTCTGTGTATATGTCTGTCCTGTCA
>WBZZ01000993.1:0-2500 GCA_019918135.1 Paulinella micropora | reverse complement strand
AAGCCACGCGAGAAGAAGCGCCAGTAGTGCCGACTGCGACCGCAAAAGCCGCGCCAGAGCAGCAGGTGGCAGCTGTGACGGCAGAAACCGCGCAAAAAGAAGAGCAAGTGGCACCTGTGACCGCAGAAGCCACGCGAAAAGAAGAACAAGTGGCACCTGTGAACGCAGAAACCTCGCGAAAGGAGGAAGTGGCGCCTGCGACCGAAAAAGCTGCGCCAAAAGAAGAGGAAGTAGCACCTGCGGTGGCTGCAAGTGCAAGTGAAGAGCAAGCGGCGGGAGAAGTGCGGTGGGAGGTGGGGCAGACGGTGAAAGGGCCGTTCGGACAAGGAGTGCTGGACAAACTGTATGCAGACGGTCTTCTTTTCTCTCTCTCTCTCTCTCTCTCTCCCTCTCTCTCTCTCTCTCTCTCTCTCTTTCCCAGAACCAATTCTGCCATACTCACGTGATATTTGCATATATGCATACATGTATATGTGTACATCTGTGTGCAGGCACGTGGCGTGTGCGTATGCGGCCCGGCCCGGTCAAAACCAGTTGTGCCACCCACGTGCCAATTGCACAACTCACCCTGGTGGCCCCACCGACACAACTCACCCTGGCCCCACCGACACCGGAACAAACAGGAAAAGGTCAAGGAACATAGTGCAAAAGTCAGACGGAAAGGCCAAGGCAGTAAATTTTCACGGCATTCGCGGTGATTTCTCGGAAAACTTGCCGCATTTTGCGCATCTATCATGTTTTCATGCATATGTGTGATAGAACAACCGAGTGCGACGGTTGCGTTAGAACAACCGAGTGCGACGGTTGCGTTCAAAGTGGGCGACTGTGTGTCGGGAAGCTTCGGACAAGGGCACATCGACTTCGTGTACGCCGACGGTCAAGGAAGAGAGAGAGAGAGAGACAGACAGACAGACAGACAGACACTCAAAAATATAACTGATGCATACAGGTACTTTCCGTATCCGACTGCGGCCCGGCCCGGTGAAGACCAGTTGTGTTACGCGAATCACTGCGACTGACCTGACGCCGGCCACTGCCGCTGACAGCGCTGCCAGCCCTATCGAAAATGATAAACAGGATAGCGGCCTGGATGCGTCTTCTGGCGCGAAGAGTGAGGTCCAGCCTATCGTTAATAAAAAGGAAAAACAAAACGGAGAGGCATTGCTGCCAGTTGGGACTCAGGTCTCTCTCACTCTCTCTCTCTCTCTCTCTCTCTCTCTCTCTCTCTCTCTCTCTCTCTCTCTCTCTCTCTCTCTCCATACACACACACACACACACACACACGCACACGCACGCACAACATACATACATACATACATACATACATACATACACAGGTGCGAGGGTCCTTCGGTCAAGGGAGTGTCGACTACGTCTATTCTGATGGTGAGTATACAGCGAGAGATAGATATAGAGATAGAAAGTCAGATAGGTAGGTAGGTAGGTTGGTAGGTAGGTAGACATAGATAGATAGATAGACTAGGGAATACATGAATACACATGTTTACATATCATGCATAAAAATTATCTTTCTTTCTGCAGGCACATACCGTATTCGGCTGCGGCCCGGCCCAGTCAAGACTAGCTGTGTCACGCGTGTACCTCGTAACAAATTAATCAGGCTGGTCTAATCTGTCTATCCATCTATCTACCCATCCATCCATCTATCTACTATGATCTATCTACAGAGACCCGACTCGCCACCGCCAACATAGCTTTTGTAATTTAAAACCCAGAAAACCATCTCTATGAGTGGCAAGTATTAATATGATAATAAAAGTGGTTCCGTAAATTCAGAAGCAGTGTCACAGGCCCTTTCCGGTACATTCATAGGTTGCCTTGCAAGTGGCTCGGAAATTTGCCAACCCGTTATCAATCTAATGCCTTCCGGCGATGCTATTAATAGTTAAGTAGAAAGTTAACAATAATAAAGATTCAGTTCATAACTTGATATTATTAATAATACATGTAAATTGATTTTTATTTTATTATTTTTTTTATTTATTTATTTATTTTTTACGCAACTTGTGTAGGCATCCCCCCCGGATAGCCGGTAAAAAGTACACTTTCCTGGTGACAGGTGCACCAGCCTGTTTTTCAGTATTATTTGTCCGGATTGGACCTGATGCCATTTTATTCCTGGTCTGTTGCCGTTTTCCTTTTCTGCTTCACTGAGCTAATACAACGAGACATAATTCTCATTCTTGAGGACTGTGTTTGCTTATTTTTCCGACTTTTTACTAAGCTATCGTTGGGGGCATTACATTTGGCGTCCACATCACTAGGGTGATTTCTTTCTGCATTGCCACACTGGCATCCAGAACAAATTTTCACTGACCTGTCTCACAAGGGGACGTCAGACGAAAACAAATACTCCAACAAAGAACCCTCATAGCTCTTTTACAAAACAAATAATTTGATTGCGGGCCTCAAGTAGGTGTCTCGTACCCTCTAACCCAATCCATATCTGTATGCTCACTGTAGGCATCACCCCCCGGAT
>WBZZ01000992.1:17500-63515 GCA_019918135.1 Paulinella micropora | reverse complement strand
AAAAGTCGGGCATCGTTAACACCAGTCCTCCGTCTTTCGGGTCTTTGTAAATGAGATCTTTGAGCGCATGAAACGCTTGCAAAGCATCTTCGTCCCACTTCTCAAAGTCTCCAAAATCTATCATTTTCTCCACTTTAGCCCGTGTTGCACCCCAATCGGGTATAAACTGGCTATAGTATTGCGCCATCGCAAGGAATGAGTGCAATTCAGTGCGGTTCTTCGGTATAGGTCGATTCATAATCTCCTCCCTCTTCTCTTTGGATATCGAGACTCGATTATGGGAGATCTCGTACCCTAAGTATGTCACACTCGTCTTGGCAAGTTGACACTTCTTTAGATTGCACTTCAGGCCAAAAGCTCCGATGCGCCTGAATATATCGGACAAATGATCGATATGCTCCTCCATTGTGTTAGAGTATACGATAATGTCATCGATATAGCAAAATGCATATTCTCCCGCCTTCTGTCCCCGCCTTCTCATAAAGCCACCGTCAGACAAATCATCGTACTGACTGCTCAACATCTTCTGCATCGCCTTCTGGAAAAGTCCTGGGGCTTGCTTGAGGCCCATCGGAAGCACTTTCCATTGGTATATTTCCATACCCACCACAAACGCCGTCAGCCATCTGGACTTTTCCTCCAGTGGTATCTGCCAGAAGCCATTCTTAAGGTCAATGACCGAATAGAATTTTGCATTCCGCAGTACTCTCCTTCCTTCTTCTAATGTCGGGAGAGGATTTCTCTCTTCCTCCAGCACCTTGTTAACACGAGCATAGTTAACTGTCAGGCGCCATTCTCCTCCTGGCTTCGGCACTATTCTCGGTTGAGAGACTATTGAGGATGTTGATCTCTCAATAAAGTCCTCATTGAGCAGCTGTCTTGCTAGCTCCTCCGCTATCTTCGCCTCATGTATACTCAAATTCGCCCTTCGTGGTGCCGGTGACGGCTCCGCACCCGGTATTTTGTAAATAACCGCAGTGAAATCTTCAGGCTTGACACCACCTGCATGTGGAGGGTCAAAAATTTCCTTGTTCGCCTCTCATTTGGCTTTTAAAAGCTCCTTCTCCTTCTCCGTGCCTACTCCTTCTTCCAATATTTTCCGCGCCGCCTCTTGAAAATCTTCATCAGACATCTGCTTATGCTGCTTGAGGGGTTCTCTGTCCTCCTCCAAGCCTAAGTCCTCTTCCGAGACATCATCTAGGCCCGTCTTTTCATACGTGACCGTGTCCGGCTCATCATCTTTACCGAGCTCCACCAGCATGTCAATGAGTCTCGCGTATTGCAAAGGAGCTTTACGGGTGTAAAAACCATCAAAGCATGTGAATGCTTGCGGTATCAATTTCAACTTGTCGAGGTCTCTGAGCTTCCGCTTGTATGCACTGCTCTGCTCACGAGTTCCCATACCAAGCCACCACTAGCTGTTGCTTGCGAGAGGGTACCGGTATAGGATGATCAATAAGCCGGTCCCTTATTTCCTGCGCCCATATCGCCTTCTCATTATATGGCAGGATAATAGTATACGGCTTATTATTTTCGAATAAAGTCCGTAAGCATTTCTTCACTTCAGACAGTGAACGCGGCCACGTGGGCTCGTCACCCCAGAAATCAGTAATAAAACTTTTAATAGTTTCTGGTGGAGTATCCGGGATTCGCCCCGTTCTCCTTGGTACAAACGCCTCCCTTTTTTCTTCTCCTACTTTCGCATGGAAACAGTATTCGTTAGTAATATGGACATCTGCTCCTACTCCTTCCGCGAATCTCGCCAACGACGAGCATCTTTGTGCGACACATATAATCTCCTCCTTTCGCTTCTCGATTAAGTCATCAATAGACTTTTTGTCCCAATGGCATGTCGGAACTGTGACAGTGCACACTTGGGATTCCCAATTGTCGGTCCAGGACAGTTCATCCGGTCTTACGACATGGGGGTGAACGTACACCTCAAGTGCCTCATGTGCGATGGCAATCTTTTTGTGATCCGTCGCTAGACTCAGCTCATAAGCCTCATAAGAGTCAATAGCGTTGAAGGGATCAATATCGTTCTCTTCTCCTCTTTTTACTCCATATATCACTCGCCGTGCGGCGCAATCAATCACAGCCCCCATCGTAGCAAATTGGTCATACGATAGTAATATTGACCCGTGGTAACCGGGGACGACATAGAGGTCCATACGGTATACTCGTGCGGATTTCAATTTAAAGGTCAGTGTGATGATTCCCGTGATATCCGTCCGGCTGCTCACTCCTTTGAGAGTGCCCGTTGACTTTTTCATATTTCCGTCCACCCAGTCCCGGTATCGATTAAAAACCTTCCTGCCGACAATATTAATATTCGCCATCGTATCATTACCAACTTTTAATATTGTCTTCAATGTTTCACAATAAAGTTCCGTATAACACAGAGCATCGGGCCTGTGTATATTGGCTGCGAGAACAAGAACTTTACGTTCCAAATTTTGGAGTCTTGTCTCTAAGTTTTTCAACTCCTCCTTCTTCTCCTCCTGCTTCACCTCATTAACATTTTTATTATTCTGCGGTACTGGTGCGTTTACTATTTGAGCGACATTGTCTTGTGGTACTTGAGTACACACATTGTCTTTTTGCTCGCCACCCGCCGCGACCGTAGACATTGAGTCTGTTCGTGGTTGTTTGCTTGGCCGAGGCGATACGTCTGCCATTGGCCTCCTCGCCTCCATCGCAAGTCTCGCCTTCCTATTTGCATCAGTTATCATTTGTAACCGTGATGTATGAACGGGTATGAGACTACCTTGGGGCTGCAGTCTCTGTGTACCCACATCTTTGTTTTCACATAGAGGAAGCGTTGGCCCAGTCTGCACAACAGCATTAGAAAGCACTGTGACTTTAGGGTTAAACTTCACAGTCTTCTCCTTCCTCTCTTCTTCCCCCTCCAGTCATTCCACCACCTCGAAACGATTACCTTGAGTAGTGTCCGGGTAGGATGACGTATCGGTCTCCGAGGCAGTGTTGCAGGCCTGAGCTCGACCGAAATTTGGGTTGGAGCTTGCCCACGAGCCTCCTCCTCCTCTGGGTGGGGGGCTGGAGCTCGAACAGCTCTCCCTCCATAAGGGGTATATCCCCGACCTCCTCCTCTTCCTCTCTGAGGGGTTCCCTGCCACCTCGAGGCTCCTCTCCATGTTCCTCGTCCTCGTCCTCCTCCTCCTCGTCCTCCTGCTCCTGCTCCTCCTTCTCGTCCTCTTTGAGAGGCCTTTAAGTTCTTTTGTCTCTCCCTTTCCTCCTTCTTCTCCTTCATCCTCTTCATGTAGGTAATGATTGCCTCTCGTAACTCCTCATCATCACACATATTGGCATACCAACCTTCGTTCACAGCGGCAATCTGAAGCATATTGAAAAGGCCCGGTTCCTTGCCTTCCGTCCTGCTCAGAAAATTTGCCCTTGCTGTTGGGTTCTGCCTATCATGATTGAAAGAGCAGTCTCTGTTCTCCATCTGTGCCTTACACTGCAAGCCCGCGAACCACCTCCAACATGCGGTCTTCAGGTCTGGCTCTCTCTGTCTCTTCCAACCGGCAACTCTGTTTGTGTACGTGGCTTGTGCGCCAACAGGTACACCGCCTGCCTGTGCCGTATGTGCCTCCGTGAGCGAGTCCATGTTTGAGCATGCACTCATCACTTCTTGAAACAGTGCTGACGGAGCAACGCTTTGAACCGTATTTTCGAACACGTGTGTCTCGAGGAAGTTCTTGGACTTCACTGAGCTAAACGTCGAGCATTGTTGTATGAGCTGAGTAAGCTTACTCGGGTTAACTGTGTGTAACGCCGAAAAGAAATAGAGGATGATCGACTTGCGGCCATAGAATAGCCCATAGGAGGAAACTACCTCCGTAAGGGTCGCCGCCAAGCCAACAGCACTCCTCAAACTCATCGCCACTGTCTCAAAGATTTCAAATCCTATGAGAGTACCAGTGCAGAGATGCTGGTATCCATGAGATTGAAAATATGAAATGAGTGTGGCCACCGCCAGTTCACACTGAGCGTCTAGGCCTGTTGCATCGTTTCTCTTAATCTCCTCCTTCTTTCTCAAAAACTTGTACTGTGTCAGATCAAACCCCTCCGAGACTAGAGATTGGTCAAAAACAGTAACAAGGGCCTCATATTCCTGCGTTTCGTCGCAAGGAAAAGCCTTCATGCAGGCATTGATCTCTTTGAGCTTGCTCAAAAGCGAAGCATCAGAGTCTTTGTCTGAGCTCGTCTTGGCATATAGCATGAGACTTGCCACTCCTCCTTTCTTCCCCTTGAAGGCATTTATGATGTTCTGTCTGTCCTTCTTCTCCGTGTTTGTGACCACCACCGTAGTTGAGCCCGAGGGTGCAGGGGCTGGTGGGGCAGGAGCTGGTGGGGTCAAATATGTCGGAGGGTGTGTCTTTGCACCACTCACTTTTGCTTTCATTCTTTCCAGTCTCATCGTCTTCTCGAACTCCTCATTCTCTTTCGCCTTCTTCTTCTCAGATATCACCAGCTTTTGAGCATGAGTGATAAAGACCACCAATTCAGAAGCAGATCTGAGAAAATTATATTTCTCCACATATTGGTCAACACCTGCTTTGTTGGCGACCGGTGGTGCGTTACTAAGTGATTTAAGGACAGAGTGATCCTTGGTAGGAATCCATCTCTTCCATGCCTCCTTGTGCAGTAACGCACCCATCAACAGTCTGATCTTGGTCAGAACTCTGTCGGTCTTCTCTAACTCATCAATCACAGGATGAGTTTCTCCTGCTGCCTTAATGCTTTTTTCCATCTCTGCCTTTCCCTCCTCCAAGGCCTTTATTTCCATTGTAAAAAAATGAAATATGCCACTCGAGTTTTTCGAACCCAGATTGGTCTTCATTTTTGTTACATCGACTGCCTCCTGACCAGTCGCGAGGAATCTGGCCGTTGCTCTTGGGTTTGTGTACTGGAGGTAACCCTCACATCGTGGGCCGTATGTACGTTCCCAAATCAGGGTTTGAGTGTACACCCCAAAGATAGCATCGAGTAATTCAAGGTGGGTGTGTGTGTCCCCAAACTTGATATGCTGTATCTTCTTTCTCTCTTCTGGATCAGAGACCAGTTTGCAGAGGAGCTGTGCTGTGTTTGATAATAGGATATAGACATCCTTTTGAGCACGACTTTTCTCTCTTCTTTGATCCTGAGGGATCCACACATAGGTATCCTTCTCTACCCCCATCTTGTTATCAAACTCTTCTTTAGTGAGGTCATAGTGGTCTTGCACCCACTGTTGTTCCTCCACTGTGATCTCCTCTCCATCACTATGAATCAAGTCTATCATTTTTCGTCCTCCTCCTCCCGTGTAGGCAGGTGGTAAGGGATTACCATATGCTCCTCCTCCTCCCGTCTCTTCTTGTTCAAATCCTCCTTCATCTTCGTCTCCTCCATATCTTCCTTCATCATCCCAGCCCTCTTCTACTCCTCCTCCTACTCCTTCATCTCCTCCTCCTTCATTCAATCCTCCTCCTCCTCCTTTATTCAATCCTCTTCCTCCTCCTCCTCCTCCTGCTTCTTCTTCTTCTCTTCTTTGATCTGCCTCCGAGAATTCACTCACTTCGGCGGTCTCTGTCGACATGATGTCGTAGTAGTGATCAACAGGAGGACAGTGTCAGCTCCTATGTTTGGTTTTTGTTCGTTTGTGTTCTGTTCCTCCTTCAGTCGATTGACTAGTGAAGAGAGAAACTAATAGAGAGGGTAGGATAAGATTCCCTGTCCTCTATGAAACACTGTTTGTATGTTTGTTTTTGTTTGAGAAAAATAGTCTTTGAGACTTTCTCCGATTTCTTGTTCTCCTTACTCAGATTACTTTCTCCTCCTTCTTTTCTATATTGTATCTAGTATGAGGCACTTGGACCTACACACAGATAGTAATAGAGAAGCTAGAAAAGCTCTCCTTGAGAAGTCGACAGTCGGTCGGATAGGTTCTCAGACCTACCTTTAGAAAACGATCAGAGAGTTGCAAAAATACTCTGACGTATGTGTGAGATAATGCAGATAAATGCACAAACTAGAAGGGTAGAGTGTTGTGCTCCTGTCCCTATGCTTGTTTGTGTTTTGTGTGTGTTCCTTCACTCTTCTGTCCACCTCTTTCTTCTTGGTCTCTGTGTGAGAACAGCAAGAACGACAGAGAGTTTGTATCTGATGTCTCCTTGTGAGCACACAGATACTGATTGGGCTAGAGGGTACGAGACACCTGCTTGAGACCAATCAAATTATTTGTTTTGTGAAAGAGTTATGAGGGAGCTGTGTTGGAGTATTTGTTTTCGTCTGACGTCCCCGTGTGAGACAGGTCAGTGAAAATTCACTCTGTTGCCTGTGTGGCAAAGCAGAAAGAAATCACCCTAGTGATGTGGACTCCAAATGTAATGCCCCCAACGATAGCTCGAAAAAAAGTCGGTAATACAACCAAACACAGTCCTCAAGAATGAGAATGATGTCTCGTTGTATTAGCTCAGTGAAGCCAAAAAGGAAAACGGCAACAGACCAGGAATAAAATGGCATCAGGTCCAATCGGTCAAATAATACTGAAAAACAAGCTGGTGCACCTGTCACCAGGAAAAGGTATTTTTTACCGGCTATCCGGGGGGTGATGCCTACACTATAAGTCAAACTTTTCCAATACGTGACAAGAATATTAATATTAATATTAATATTAATATAATAATATTAATAATTCCGGCCACTGAGTAGATGTAATTCAAATTTTCAAAATCTTGTTAAAAATAATATTTCAAGTTTTATTGAAGTTAATAATAACAATTACTTAGTAGTTTAACTGAGCAGCAGTAATATTAGTTGACTATACTCAAACAACTTGAAAAACGAATATATTATTAAAGTTTATTTTCGCTTCATTAATTTTCAAGTGGTGTCTGCAATGTCGGTACTGTCGAGCCACAAAGGTGAGATTGGTTGCAAATGCAAACGCTTTGAAAATTTCTTCCCGGAAAGCTCCTGTACCACTGTGAGCCCGCATCCACCTCTTCACATTCTGGAAAACCAACTGGCATGGCATGAACTCTGGAAAGTAAGCAGGCAGGCGAACAACTCTCACCCCCACAGCAAGAAGAAGCAGATCCTGAACTTCTCGCCATTCCTCCGCGCCGTGAATTTTCGCATTATCTGCAATAAGAATATCACCGTCCCCCAAGTGTCCGTGATGAGCTGCATCAACGAGTGATTCGATATAATCACGACAGTCATTAGATCCCTCCCTCACGCTCAACAACACTCCCCCTCTTGGATGCGTTAGTGACGTCATATAGGTAACACTGAAAGTCTTTCTCGCTCGCTCTGTCATATGACTGGCCCTATTCACTCTCTCACCCTTTCCCCCACGACACCACTGCCAACGTGAGCAATCTACAAACAAAGAAAATGAGAAACAAAACAGCACTGGCAGATATGAAATGTACCCCAGTTTTCGAAATGGCTTTCATCCAAATACTTAAGACGGGAGGGGTCCTGCTGCGTAACCCAATGGGCAAAGTCTGCTGCGTATAATAGATTATGGACCGTATATTTCTCTGGGTTGGTAACGCTGGCCTTCTTAAGAGTCCACCCCCAAGAACGACGAATTCTTTCTACTCGCTTCGCCCCGGCACCTCCCACGCCTGGCTCTAACTGTTCGGGAGGGAAAACAAAGAGAAAATTTACGTACGACTGCTAGCCTCGACTCCTAGTACCCAGGTCCATCCCAAATCCTGAAGATGTTGAAGAACTGCTGCATCAGTGAGGCCTGGTTCTTGCACAAACACATGTACTGAGAGATGACATATGATACAAAACAATCGCATGGTACCTGATATCCACATAAAGTAACAAGCCCACTCCAGGGCAATCTGGTCCGGCCTTGGGAGAGTAGAATACGTTCTGCCTCCATGCCTTCCTGTAACCAACGGACATATAACGGACAAAAGTTTGGACAAAAAAAAAAAAAAAAAAAAAAAGGAGAGAAAAGAAAAAAAAACACCTGGGTGAAAGTCTGGGTCCAACGCTTTGCTCTCCCAGGACCTCGCTTTGCATCTGCTCACCCCCTGTCCCCACAGTCAGTGAAAACAGCAGCATGGAATAGTAAAAAAATACGGTGTTCCGAGGCAGCTGACCATAATTCTGCTTGCTGAAGCTGCGCCCCACTCCATGGACGCAGTTGCCAGAACGATCCTTGCTCGTACTCCATCCACCTGTGTTATGGACAAAGTGGGCATACGCCTGGATATCTTCCTGTCCACACTGGACATGTTGGCACACTTTCAAGCTTTGCAAAACCAGAACGATCCTTGCTCGTACTCCATCCACCTGTTTTATGGACAAAGTGGGCATACGCCTGGATATCTTCCTGTCCACACTGGACATGTTGGCACACTTTCAAGCTTTGCAAAACTTGGGATTCTGTTCGAAATTTGCTCAGCACCCAAAAAGAATTTGCAAGCGATCCGGCCCCAAAAAATGATCTGCAAACGATCAGGACAAACTTGCCACCGAAGGATGCCGCGGCTGGTGGCATCGAAGTTGGTGGTTTCCATTTTTTGCCTTCTTTTTGAATTTTTTGGGTATCCTTCCCTACCTGGACGACAAGCGGAAAGCAAGCTATGGCGGACGACTCCGACCACGACGACGAGTCTGATGTCAACTGCAGTAGCGGGGAAGAGGAAGACTCAAGATCTTCCTCACCCCCACCTGCCTTTGGCTCCCTCATTTGGAGGGGCAGGCAACATCTTCCAACTAAGCACTGGAAAGATACACAGGAGGCATGGGATACTCTTCCTTTTGTTTTGCAAATTGTGCGTGCTTTCTGTTCTTGTCATGTTTGTGCTGTGCAGTGAAGCAAATGAAACTGGACGAGGTCAAACATGACCCACAATATGATGCTATTTTCATCAAAAACGCGGATCCCAGCGGTAACTCCTTGTGTGTGTCTCTCTCTCTCTCGCTACCTCCCTCCCTCCCCCCCCCCTCTCTCTCCCTCCACTGGTTTTTTGGTGTTCGAATTTTTTTCTTTTTTCTTCATACTGCTTCCTTTTTTATTCATTAATATTGCTTGCTGATGTGTGTGGATGGTGTCACCCCTTGTTATCCGGGGAGCATGCTTACTTTTCTTTATTTTTTCTGTCATTACCTTGAAATTTTTTTCATGCTGCCCACTGGTTTTTTTGTGTTCGAATTTTCTTTCTTTTTCGCTCAGACTGCTTCCTTTTTTTAAATTTATTTATTACTATTGCTTGCTGATGTGTGTGGATGGTGTCCCCCCTTGTTATCCAGGGAGCACTCTTACTTTTCTTTATTTTTTTTGTCTTTACCTTGTAATTTTTTCATGCTGCCCACTGTTTTTTTGGTGTTCGAATTTTCTTTCTTTTTTGCTCAGGCTGCTTCCCTTTTTTTTTATTTATTGATTGTTACTGCTTGCTGATGTGTGTGGATGGTGTTCCCCCTTGTTAATATCCGGGGAGCATGCTTACTTTTCTTTATTTTTTCTGTCTTTACCTTTTTTTTTCATGCTGCCAAAAACAAGGAAATTTAGCATTCAGGACACCTGCCAATATGAGTTCCCAACTGCTCCTGGTTCCCACAAACCATGATTGATAGTGACGGGGGGGGGGCTGCCCACTAGTTTTTTTGGTGTTCGAATTTTCTTTCTTTTTTGCTCAGACTGCTTCCTTTTCTTTTCATTTATTCATTATTGTTGCTTGCTGATGTGTGTGGTTTTGTAAGCTCGACCATCATAACCAAACCGTTGCACGGCAGAGGGTAGGGCCTGCAGAGGGGGAGTATCAAAGAGCTAGCTACGGAATTCAAGCAGCAGATTGGGCTGCCTGAGGGTACTTCTTGGCAAAGCTTGGAAAGTGAAGGCGCCGGCAAATTAGGGTACCCACAGGGGTGGGTCGTAGGTTTACAGAGAGGTTGTTCGACGGGCGAACCTCCAGCAGGTTGAGCTCCAGCGACACTGGTAGGGCAATCGAGGAGTACCATCCTGTGGACCGGGAGCAGCCGGGCTGGCGTGAAACGTTTTACGAGCTCTCTGGCAGGCGAGATCGCGGCCAGAAACGAGAGCCTCATTCAGAGACAGCCCGCCCTGGCAGCACTGCCGGCCGCAAGAAAATGCGTTTGCTGCACAAACCTGTGGTGGAGGCAACGCTGGATCGGGTGTTTGCTGCTTCGCCTTCCGGCTCTGGCAGACTCTCTCTCTCTCTCTCTCTCTCTCTCTCTCTCTCTCTCTCTCTCTCTCTCTCTCTCTCTTTCTGTCTCTCTCTCTTTCTCTCTCTCCTCCCACCCCCTTCTTTTTTCTTTTTAGGTAGGATGCCTCCCCTGGTGCCTGGGTCTTCAGATTCTGGCAATCTCTCTCTCTCTCTCTCTCTCTCTCTCTCTCTTTCTCTCTCTCCCCCCTCCCACGCCCTTCTTTTTTTTCTTTCTTCTTTCTTCTTCTTCTTCTTCTTCTTCTTCTTCTTCTTCTTCTTCTTCTTCTTCTTCTTCTTCTTCGTCTTCTTCATGTTAAGCTCGTTGCGTGTGTCGTCGTCATCTTCAAGCTCGTCGCCTGTGTCGTCGTCGTCTTCAAGCTCGTAGAAAGTATGCTAGTAGACATTGACTCCGGATACTTGAATAATTGTTTACGCTGAGGTACTTTGATCAAAGGTTGAAACGATAATAATGAATTTAATCAATACCAATGACTTGAACTCAATCTAAGATACCACAAATTTATAATCACGAGGAGTAAATAAATACCATAAATTTATATACTGGCTTCGTAGCCTAACTCATGATGTTGCATCAGTATGGGCCAATGTATATAACTGGTAATTAATATATGAATAACGGCAATATTGTTGTAAGGAATAATAAATATGATAGGCAAATATATAAATGGTAATGAATGTAATCCGGCCTAATTATAATTGTTATGTCGTGAAATTGACCATAAAAAGGTAACAATATATTTAGTAAATATTATTGCTTACTCTCCCCTCGGCATAACAATATGTATAATAGATGTTGAAATAAGAGATGATTTAGTAACATAGATGTAGTAAGTAGTAACTATGTTCATGATTGGATATAATATAATACATGTTAAAGCTACTTTAACACTGAAAAGAAAAAAAATTTGAGTCAATAGTGGCATCAAAGGATGCAGGTCCTTGCAACGGTATAGCAAGTATGTTATTGTAAGTCCATCCTTAGTGTTTAAGCGGAAGTAATAATCGCACTATGCCTCGAAATGAGGTATAACGTCCTTAAGTAATACAGTAAATTGCGCGACTATTTCTGAAGATCGCGGAGTTGGAAGTGACTTCGTCATCAAGTCAGCCAGGTTGTCCTTCGTAGGCACATGTCGAACGATCACCTCCCCGGCTCGTACTCGCTCCACCACGTAATGGTGTTTGAGGGCCAGATGACGCGTGCGGTCGGTACCCAGGTTGCATTCAGCACTGCCCCCCGGTTGTCGTTGTTGATTGTGACCGGCGTCTTCAACGGGATGCCAATGTCTTGGCACATGTGTAGGATTGCGATCGCTGTCCGGCACGTTGTAGAGTTGGCGATGGTTTCAGCGTCTTGAGTCGACAGCGCGACAGTTGGTTGACGCTTCGAACTCCACGCTATTGGGCCGGTCGTCATGTGCAGTTTACCCGTTCTCGAACGTCGCGTGTACTCACATCCCCCGAGGTTGCTGTCCGAAAAGGAAATAAGTTCAAACCTACGGGTTTGAAACGGGAAGAAAATGCCTCTTGGCGTTCGAAGGTATCGAAGGATGCGAGCTATTGCGGAGTAGGCCACATCAGGCTTCTTGGAGGCGAGCACGGCTGCGTGATTGACTGCGTAGGAGATCGCAGGTTGAGTCTGGGTTGCCGGCCAGAGGAGGGCACCGAGCAAGCGAGGGAGCGAGAAACGCCGAAGCATTGCTTCTTTATTGGCAGGTGGAGGGTCAGTCATGGCTGCAGGGGTAGCCACCGGCTTGGCCTCGTGAAAGTTGAAACCCCTAAGCATGCCCTTAATATATTCATGTTGATGTATTAGTAATACTATTGGCTATAACGACGTGTTCACGAAGGAACAGAAGGACAAGATTGCAGCAGCGGTGAGAAAGGCAGCGAACGGTGGTGGTCCCAAGGGGGTTCAGGTCGGCGCAAAAGGGAAGAAGAGCAGCTGTTTTGCTTGTGAGAAGGGACCTCACAAATTCTTCGAGTGCCGGAGCCAGTGCAACTATCGTGGTCAGGCTGCGCACCATGCTCACCTAGGGAAGGATTGCCCGAAGTTAAAGGAGCGATTTGCTGGATTGCTTAAGAAGGTCCAGAAGGAGGGTGTTACACCACTTCCGGGGGCCAAGGGGGGCAAGAAGAAGTTTGGAAAGAATAAGGGGGTCCAGACGGGAACCCTTTCTTTCATAATTGGGGAAACGGGTGAGCCCGTCATTACCTCTTTCAACCCCTTCAGTCGGGGTCAGCTTCTGATGCTTGCATCTTCGGGATGACGGAGGATGGCTAGACATGTGCTAGCTCAACCGGAAATGAGATTTGTGGCGGACCTGGGGGTCGTGGGGGGGCGCTACCAGCGGTGTGCTACGATTCTTCCGCGAACGGGGGTCCGTTGCCAGGTGCGGCAGCGTTGCCCCATCTATTTGGAGGCAGTTCGTCGGTATGTGTGCACAAGGCACGCAAATATTTACCGAGGTGACTTGGCGTTGCGGGCCCAAGCTCGGCAGTTCCTGGCGGAGGCTACGGGGCAGGAGAGGGGTCGGGAGGTTCTTGCAAAGGGCTATCGACGCGTCTGGCTTGCCTGAGGAGGAGATGGAGGTTGCGTTGGGGGAGGGAAAAAGCGTCCTAGAGCAATTGGTTGCTGATGGGTGGACGGTGACTGCGATGCCTCGACGTGGGACAGGGCGGCTTGGGGAGGCGGCGTCTTCTCAGGTGATGGGCGGTGCGGCTTCATCGTCTTCGTCTGCGCGGGAGGATCCACTGGGGGCTTCCACGGGCGAGCGACCGGGACCTGCGTCGTCGCCCCCAATGCTTGTTGAACGGCCTGCGATGACGGGGGAAGAGAAGTTGCGAGCGTTGGAGGCGTTTCGTGGGGATGACTGCGAGGAAGAGGAGGTCCGGAGTCAAAATCTTAACGTTTGGGACGGTGAGCGCTGGGTATCGGTGATCAGGCGAATTACCAACGTGATTTGCGGGGGTCGGCCGGGAGATGCGTTCCACGTCTATAATGACGACCCGATTCATTATTACGATGGCATTATGAACCGGGAGCCTCCGGAGGTACACTGGATGCAGGAGTCTGCTACAAGAAGGGATCGGGGGGCTTCGCAAATTCTTATCGCTGGGGCTGATGCATGTGGCGTTGAATCACAGCAGCGTGTACGAGGCGTTCTACTGGAGTCGCTACCTTCTATTCGACTTTCTGGAGGAGAAGTGGTACAGCGAGTTCACTAGGTGTGGGCCTTGCACTGCGGCACTGCGATCGGGGAGCCGGCCTGCGGCTATTTGTGATACCTGCCGCGAGGTATGCGAACATGTCTTTCCTTGTGGGAGATGTGGGGTCATTCTGTACTGCTCTCCGGAGTGTTCGGAATTGGGGCGGGGCCAGCATCGTGCCTTCTGTACATATGTGGATGAGCATCCCGATATATTGGATGTCTTTGTCCAATACCCAGACAAAGGCTTGGGGCTGACGATCTACTCTCATGTGGGGGCCAACGTGTTGTGGTTGAACCTTCTTCGTTTTCGACGTGGTGAGGTGCCTGCTTTACCGGTTTCGGGTGGGTCCGGCCGACGCCACTGACGGTGGAGAAGATGGAGATAATGATCGCGGACCTGACAACAGTCATGATGGTGAAGATGACAGCGATGGGAGTGAGGATGACCTGGGCGATTCGGAGGGTGTTGGCGAGAGGCCGATGAGGACGGATTCAACTGCCTCGACGGTGGTGTTGGCACCTTTGGATCCGCCTGTGGGGAGGCCGTCTAGTGTTGGTGTGGTGCACGGGGAAGGACCTGGTGCGGCGGCTGGCAAGGATCCTTCGTGGCGGCCGTTGTCTCTGCATAACACGGTATTCCCATGGATGGAAACGGAAAATCATCTGGGGGAGTATGGGGTTGGTGAGGATGGCAAGGTGGAGCCACCACACCAACTCCTGGATGACCTCTTGGCTTTTCTGAATCGACAGAAGCTTGTTAACTGCTTGCGGGCGCCGGCACCGGCGGTACGGGTCCCGGGCCTACCCGGACCGTGGGCAATTGATTTAATCGATGTTCAGGATTACCGGAGGGCAATGGTCCGCTATCATCGCTGAATGGTATGTGGTGCTCCGATTGGGTACGCCAGCTGGGTACCTCCGCCTCCGGTTAGGGTTGACAGCGGGCCGAGGGGGCATGCCCTGCCGAGAGCTTTGCCGACGTTGGTGCCCCTGCGGGCACAGTTGTCATCGTTGGGAAGAGACGGGGGTGCAAGCGAGGTAAGACCTTCTTCAGCCAGCTCTTCCTCGATCTATTCTGCCGAAAACCCGTCCTCAGGTATGAGCGGGGCTGATCCATCCTCAGGTATGAGTGGATCTGGCTATAGCAGGGAGGGAGGGAATGGGTTGGTTGGGGGGGATGCCAAGCTTGAACCTATCAACGTGGGGGGTAGTGTGATTTACCGTCTCCCAGACGAGCCTGCGGAACGGGAACGAACGACTGATTACATGGTTCGTGTCATGGGAGCGTCGGGGGAGTCCCTACAATTAATGGTAGATGTGTGTCGAGCTATGGGTGCGGATAGCGACGAAGGTGAGGGGACCGGAGCTTCGTCTGGGGGGCCTGCCAACGAACCGCCTGGGGGACCTGCACCTGCGAGGCGTGGGGAAGGCGGTGGGGGGCCTAGGGACAAGGGGAGTTTGTTAATGATGGATGCTGGTGGAGATGTGGGGACCTACGCGAAGCCGAGTCCCTGGGGCGTTGGTCATGTGCCTGAATGGTGCATGGACTGTGCGGCTACAAACCATCATATTCCGGACGAGGCTGGCCTGGCGATGGGGATGCGGAAGGGACCTGATGTCTGTTATGGGACTTGGGGGAGTTCAAACCCTTTCCGCCAATGGTGTGGCGTTACTTCATGGCACGAATGGCGTTGGAGGTGATTTGTTTCTGAAGTTGGAACCCGCTTACGTGACCCCGACGGCTGAGGTGGGGATTGTGTCGACTGGGCAACTGCAACTACGGGGTTACTCTACGCATTGTCGAGGTGAGGGATTCTTTGTCTCGAGCAAGCAGTGTACCTGTATTGCCGACGAAAATAAGTTGTTGGTGGGTACTCTGTCGCCATCTACTCTCAGGCACGTCTTCACGCCTGGAGGGAGGACGGGTGACGTGGGCGAGCATTCGGCAAGGAGTCAGGGCTCTGCGTTGTGGTCTACGAGACCTGCGACAAAGAGCAAGCCATGCAGAGTATCTGGAGCGTTCTTGCATGAGGTGTTCGGGCATCGAAAGCAGCGGGCTATGCGTCGGTTGCTCCGGATTATGAAAGATAAGTGGGACGTGGTTGACCCAGCTATGTGTTCGGGCTCTGGCGGTGGGGGACGTTGTGTGGTGTGTTGCCTAACGCAAACTACGTTCAAGCCTACGTATCGGGGGAATAACTTACGACGATGGGCAAGCCGGGGGAGGGGCTTAGTGGGGATTGCTCGGGCAAATTCCCTAGGCCGGTCTATGGTGGGTATCAATACTTCCAATTGTTTGTCGACGACAAATCGCGTTGTAAGTTCCCTTTCCCTCAGAAGACGAAGGAGGCTGAGGTAGGCGTGGGAAACCTCAAGGCGGTGCTTGCTTTGTGTGCAACGCATGCTCATCCTACCCGGCAATTTCGATCCGATGGTGAGTGGATTTCCAAGGTGTGTACTGGGCTACTGCGGGAAAGGGGGATTTTGCCTTTGCGTGGGAGATACGATTCGAACAAGAACGCTGTGGCGAAGACCTGGCTGAAGCAGGTGTTCAGGGTGGCACGTGTCATGGTGGCACGTTGTGCCCCTTACCAGTTCTTTGGTTATGCTCTGCTTTATGCGACGTACATTCTTAATGCGTTTCCCCACAAGGAGAACGTGTCTAGCTACGAGGAGTTTTATCGTCGTGAGTTGCCCCACATTTCTTGGCCACCCTGCAAGATGATCTGCGAAGTCCACATGCTTGTCCTCCACCACCTTTCCCTTCAGCGTCGACCAGAGCAGGTAAGACGATGTATCCACGGCCGGGCCCAAATACACACACAACTCAGCCGTCAAAGGAGTGTCCTTCCTTGTCCCCACATGCCTGTAGGCCAGACACCCAAAGACATGCCAAGCCAACGATCTACCAAAAAGGTTCACAGCAACGGCAGCTGGTGACCTCATTTATCACGTCGGACTTGGAACGGTCCGGAGCGGTCCCGGAGTGGCGTACCTTTTTTGGAGAAGGGGCTTGGAATCTGCTTCGAGCTGGTGGAGAAAGCTGGTGATGGAGACGCAGCTCCTTCGTACGACGATACTCAGGGTGGGGGTTTTGATGTCTTGGATGCTGTTGGTGCTTCTGGTACTGGGGACCAACAGGGTGGTAATTTTTCCGTGGGTCCGACAGTGGAGGTCTCGACACTGGGTCCGTTGATCGATGGGTCGGGATTGGTGAGGCAGCAGCCTCGTCGTGTTGCTTTTGCCCCAGCTGCTGACCAAATTGTTTCTCAACCTTCTGGGCAGTTTTGGATGGACAGGTCAAGCTGCCTGTGGTTCCGGTGTCTTCGGATTCGTCTTGTTTGGATGGGGGGTGTCGGGATTCAAGGGGAGTGCCTGTGGAATGGGATGGGGCAGCCGTTAGTCTGTCCAATGTTGTTGAAGGCAAGCGTTCTCGCCGTGCGACGGAGCCAGGGGATGCTAGGTGCTATTACTTGATGATGGAGGTACCCTCGCAGGGGGATTCTCTTTCCCTGGTTAAGGCTGGCGATGCTTGTGCTTTCGGAATGGATGTGGTTGAGCGGCGGCCTATCTTGCTGGCGATTACGGTTCCGGTTCTTGTTAAGGAGGCCAACCAGTCGGAACGGTTTGTGGAGTCCAGATTGAAGGACATCCAGAAGCATTTCGATTTGGACGCGTTACGATTGGTTCGTAAGGATGCTGCGCCGAAGGGAACGAAGGTGGTTGGTGTCCGGTTTGCGGATTTCGACAAGTACGAGGATGGGGAGTGCATCGAGCAGAAGTCTCGTGTGGCGGCGAAGGGATGTCAGCAGCGTCCTGGTGTTGATTGTGGTCCTACGTCAATGCCGACCCCGGATGAGCACGCGTTGCGTTGTTTCTTTGCGATTTCAACTTTGCAGCGTCTGCGACTGCAGAATGGGGATGATGTGTCGGCCTTCCTCAAGGCACGGCGTGATAAGCCGGTTTACATCAGGCTTCCTGGTTTGTACAACCCACCGGGGTATGTCTATGAAGCATGGGCTGGAGTCAACGGGTTGAGGGATTCGGCCAACTTGTATTGGTACGATTGTGTTGATCCCTTTTATGAGTCGAATGGGATGAAGCCCAACCCTTACGACCCCTGTGTGTTCGCGATGGTTGACAACAAAACAAAGTTGACGGCTATGGCAACGACGCATGTGGACGATTATGTTTTGGCTCCACCATCGGACGAGTTTTCGGATTGGTTCTGAGGGCGGCTGAGGGCGCGTCAGGGCGCCATTACTGTGAACAAAACCATTTGTGAAATCCTGGGGCGTGAGGTCACGCAATGAGAGGATGACGAAGGGCGTTTTCATACGTTGGTCACCTGCAGTGAGTACATTCGCAATTTGCGAAAGAAGTATCCGCGCGCAGATGGTAAGAAATGGACTCCGGTTGGTACGCAGTGGCTTGCTACTCGAGGGGAGTCAAAGCAGTCAGAGCTGAGCAAATATGAGCCGCCGAAAGTCTGTGGAGACTTGGGTTGGGTGAGGGCAGTCTTGTGGGAGATTGTTGGGCCCTTGTCTCGCCTGGCCGAGTTTCAATCCAAGCGCGCGCGACCTGTTCGACTACTGTGCCAGCGGAGTGGCTTCTGCGTTACATCCTCGGTCAGGAGGAGCAAGGGCTGCACTATGTTTCAGATGGGAATAAGAGCGTCATCGCGTTTGGGGATGCTTCGTATGCCTCGGAGTGGGATTATCGGTCGAGGTCGGGTGGCCACGCTGGCGGGTGGTGTCATTGCATCGTATTCGGAGAGACAGGAGTCAAGGTGTTTGTCAACGATCATTAATGTGAGTAAGTCTATTCACAATTTCCTTAAGGAGGTGCCTGTGCATGAGTCGAACGTACTGCTGAAGGGTTTGGCAGAGGAGCCTCGATCTATATTGATAACACGGCAACAGTTTTGGGGGCTAACACTAATATCTTTTCGAGGCGTCAACGACACTTGGAAGTTAAGTTGGCTCATATCAACGATGAGGTGAAGGAGGGAAACGTGAAAGTATTCCATATTGGTGATGCGGAGAATTCGGCTGACATCAACACGAAGCCGAAGAGTCTTGGTCCGTTCAAGGAGAAGCGTGATGCAATCCGTAACAGTACGTTTGTTAAGGGATTGAAGACGGTTGATACCCGTTTCTTCGGCATGAAACCAAAATAAGACTTTTGTACTTGAGTTTTATTCGGACCTTAACTAGCTGTTAATATAGGACTTAAAGGGGAGCAGTGATACATTCCTGTATCGTATTAAGTAATTCCTAGTATTAATAGACAGTCCGGTCCGGTAATTAATATTATAGGCAGTAAGGATTATGGATATAGGCAATATAGGATATGACTTGAAGTGTTTTATATTTGATTTTGATTATTAAAGAGTAATCATTTCTCGTAATATTGGGAACATAGAAAGTGTCTGCATTGTTAGGTGACCGGATATTGTTAATATCTTACTGAGACATTCTTGCCCGTGCCCTTTTCACCCTTCATCCTGCGCTTCTTCTCGGGTGGTTCGGACCCTTCCGGCGAGCTCTCCGGTTTGCGCTTTCCAGTTGAACCAGGTGTGAAGGCTGAAGAAAAAGACGACGTCAGAGACAGGGGATGCTGGGGTGGGGCAGAAGACGACGAGGATGAAGACGGTGTCGCGGAAGTGGCAGAGAAGCTACTGGCCAGAGGCGTGATGGTTCCAACCGCCGCTTTGGGCTGTTTTTTGCTCGAGGGGATGGACAGTAATGGAGTGGAATTTGAGGAACTGCTCGATGAAGAGCTCTAAGAACTACTCGACGAAGAGCTTGAAGGCTGTGTGGCAGCAGTGGCTGAAGATGCGAGGCTTTGGCGCCTGGCTGCAGCTAGCTGAGCAGAAACACGACGAGCGAGGGCAAGGTCGGCGGGTGCAGGTTCCTCTTCGTTTTCGCCTCCCACAACCTCAGTAGCTGCAACACTGCCCTGAGAATTCGGGGCGCGGGATGCAGCACTACCAAGAGTATTGGCGGGATGGAAAACAGAGGAACGATCAGCCGGGACAGCCTGCGAATCAGCGATTTGCTGCTTGGCCTCCTGCTTGGAACCATCCTAAATTGAAAAAATATGACATATTTTTCAACACGAGACAATGATGTCGTGGTGGAAGATGTGTCTCGGATGAAAAATATGACATATTTTTGAGACACTGACAAACAAAAACGAAGTGGAGCAAAGAATCGTGAGACATTGAAGCTCACAAGAAAAATATGATATATTTTTGTTTGAAGACCTTAGCCTGCTCATCCATCTCTCTTTGAAATCGCTTGAGGTAATTGTTCACAGCCCCTACACCCACGAGGAAAAACAAAAAATCATAGTGACACGAAGCCAAAAAAACAGTTCGGGCAAGCATGGCAGCCATGAACTCACAGCCCATAATTGAAACTTGTTCAAATTCAAGCAAGAACTAGAACAACAGACACAAAGCAACAACAAACAACTAGAACAAAGGAGACAGAGTTTGCTGACTTGTAGGAGCTGGCGCATTTGGGCCTTTGGAGAACATGTCGTACAACTTCTCGTCCCAGGTCACATCCTTAGGCCAGCCCACGTAGTAAGCGTCAATGAGGCACAGTTCATCGAGCAATGCAAACGTCTTGAAGTCTCCACCTTCGTCTTGGCTTGTGTCGTTGACCCACACCTGGACGTGCCAAAGTCGAGGGTTGTACTGGTAACTAGTAGCACCTTTTGGCTTAAACGCAAACTTCCACACAAAACCGAGATCGAAAGAGCTCTCGATTTCACCTGTCCAATCACTCCTATGCTCTCCTCCAAGCTCCAGCTCAGAGACAATGAGCTTCATTTATGGTGTGATCCACCATTTGTAGTGTAAGACTTGTCGACAGAGGGACGACCCATGATGTAGTATTCGGAAAGCGATTTTGAGAGTGCAGCAATCTAGACACCCGAACAAAAGTGCTCAAGTTGACCGGAAGCGGTCACGAAGCAAAAAAAAAAAATGAAGTTAGGCCTGAAAACATGTGTTTTTTTTTTCATTTTGATAGGAACGGAAAGTCACTCTCATATGGTGAAATGCAATCAAAAATGGCAAACGGACCCAGTCCGGCCACTCGTTCCCAAAAACTGACGTCCGAAACCGGTTTTTGTGCCTTGGTGGTACCGAGTGTGGGCTCAAACCGGCTCACTTTGGCAAATATGTCATATTTTTTTTTCTGAGACATCCTTTGAAAGTGATTTTTTTACCTTTTTTCCGGACGGATTTGTTTGAAAAGGTTCCGGTGTCGGAATATGCCATATTTGTGTTTTCCGACAACCCTTGTAAAACCATTATCGCCAATTCTGTTTTTTTTTTTACAATATTAGGTTCTTAGGCGAGGCTACCTGTCCGCGCTGAGAAGCCATTTCGTTGCAGTGGCAAAATCGATTCAGGGCACTCCTTTTGTTCCTGATTGCAACACGTTCGCAGAAGAAGAACTGAAAATCAAGAAAGCTGTCTCCAGTAAGCTGCCTGTAACACGTTCAATGCATTTTTTTCTCTTGTGGTCACTCGTGGTCAGGTAATTTCATGGGTTTTGGCTTCGAGGCTTGGGTGAAAATGTTCGCGCCTGACAGACTTTACAGATTTTGGCACAAGTTAGCGCATGTCAGGCATCAGAACGGTCAGTTCCGCAAAATTGAAGAACATGACGCCCAAGTTCTTTTGTCGGAGGGCAGACAAACGTTTTCGTGCTTCCTTCTTTTCGTCATGCTTCAACAGGGTCAGCGTTTTCTCCAGTGGGAGCTTGACTTGTGCCTTGAACTCAAGCATCGAGGACTGAGCAGGGAAGGACTCGATGTTTTGTCTTCGTTTGGAAGAGTGATTCCGATCAGGAGCTTTGATCGCCGCCGCAAAATTCACCTTCAGGAAATCAAGATATCTCTAAGGTTCTTTCCTTCCCCCTCCGTTACGCATGAATGAGCATGAACTGTTTTCAAAAATATTCAATTTTTTTGTCTTTTCAAAAATGTTGCCCTTGGTTGTACTTCCCAACAAGTGTAGTTTCGAAAAATATGACATATTTTTCTTGTCTGAAATGTTTTCTGAAACCCAAAAGTACAATTCCTTTCATTACTTGTACTTTAACTCTTGCAAATCCTCGATGTAAACAATCACAAAAATCTGGGTTCTCTGCGGATGGAATGGTTTTTGCTGCTCTCCTTCGTCTTTTGGCCATCAGATTTGCAAAAGACGAGGAAGAGAACTCAGCGCTGTCTACGGTCGTAACTAGTTCTTGCTCTTCTGACTTTTGGGACAAGGCCAGAAGAGCAAAAACTCAAACTCTTGCTGCTCGTCTTCTGTTTCTTGTTCGTAGCTCCGAAGAGAACACTTCAGCACACTTCAAACTGGATGCACAGCGCGGGAAGAAACAAAGTAGCTGTTTCTTCGCGCGTTATGCAAGCACTGGTGAAACTTGCTTTTCATTTGAGGCAGGATTGTGGCAAGAAATTACAAACTTCTTCCGCAGTAAAATTTCTTGTTACGATTCTTCATCTGACCCCTGAGGTCGTTACTGGGTGCGCAGCGCCGAAAAAAAACAAGTAGCTGTTTTTTTCTGCGTTGCTCCATCCCTGATGAAACTTTTTTCTCATTTAGCAAAGGGTACTGGCATACATTTACAAATTTCTTCCGCTTTAAAATTGCATTCCAATGCTCTTCTTCTGACCCTGGAAGCTTCGTTACTTGTTTTTGCAATTCTGCCCTGTCTAGAGTGACCAGGCAGAGTGGAAGAATCACTCAAACTGGCTGCACAGTTTTTTTTTCATGCTTTTTATGTTTTTTTTTTTGTTTTGTTTTTTTTTTTGTTGTCTGTGACAGGAGAAACGAGCCGACGACCCGAAGTCTACTTGGTTTGACAACTTCGCAACCAGCTTGAAGTTTCGGAACGTCGGAGTGCCGAGCGTTGGGAGTGGCCCCTACAACAACGGCCTCTGGACTGTCTTTTGAATTCTTAAATCTCAGTGCCAGAACCCTCCCAGCATGGTGCTTCGCGCGGGCCAGGTCGATGCTTTTCCAGAGGACTTGTTTGATGACGCGATCGTTGCCTTGACCCGAGCTAACATGAGAGAGCTTCAAACCAACAACAGAGATTTCAAGCGATTTTTTGATGATTCTGTCTCCAAGCAGTGCACCAGGATTCCGCTTTGTTTGCCCCCGGAGTTGTCAGTCGACACCCGGCCCGGCAATGATGTTTTCAAAGGTCTGAATGGAGGACCAGAACATTGCGTCGAAAGACGCCCTCATCAGACTTCTCGAGAAACTTGATTTACAGCATCGCCGTTCGGAAGTTTTGAGTTTCCAGCTTTTTAATGTAAATTCTATCATTTACAAGCGGATTTACAAGGTAGTAATTCTGTGCATGCATTCGAAAAATATAGTATTTTTTTAAATTGATGTCACAGGCCTTGTACGATCGAAGCAGGGGTTTGTCGCACTTCTTCTTGGCCATTTGCATGTTCACAAGTTCCTTTGAGTCTTGATTTGGAGTGAGTTTAAGCGCCAGGTTTTTGGGTCCCTTTGGCATGAGCTATTTCCTTACAAAAAGTTCAGGATCAAACCTAGACTCAAGAAGATTTTGGAGATGATAGTCTACGTTCGTCTTGCTTACCACCACGTTCAAGCCGACCTTCTCGACAATATCCAGTTCAATCAAGAGCTCACCCCTACACAGAGTGCCAACCTCGGAGGTTTGCTGGTTTTGTTTGAGTGATTCATGCCAGTGGTCAGCCAGCCATGTTTGTGAGGTTTGAAAATATGCAATATTTTTTTTCTTTGTGTTTCAGGCCCAAGATCTCGGCTGCGTGATCAGGGAGAACATGCATGACAAGATTTTTGCTTACTTACATCGCGCCCTCCATGTCCTTCTCCACTTCAGAGCTAACGAGTACTCGCACGTTTTGTGCATGCACTTTCTGACCCTCAACTACTGGAGGCGCCACCAGCATCCTGCATGGAGTGTTTTTTGTCATGATCCTCTGATCTTTTCTAAAGAGCGTTGCGAATCAAACCTCAGCACTGTAGCGAGGCACTCTCTCACAGATCCCATGCGATTCGACGTCCAGCATGTCAAGCAGACCCTGCTGCTGGTAACTCACAGTCGTGGCAATGTTGCGCATCCTTCTGAGTCCCAAGGCCAAAAGATCGACCCTCGCGGTGAGGAAGTCAAGATTTCTTACAACTTCTTGTCGGATCTGATCGAGGACATTGTTCATGACAGTGCGAGAATGTACCCAGCCGGGGCAGCCCTTGACTGGGATTCGAAAGAAGACATGAAACAAAGAATTGTTGCTTTCGATCTCAAGGTCGAGGTCATGAATGATGTGTTGCCGAAGTTGCTCAAAAAGTGGATCGGTGTCGTCGACTGACTGTTCTGGACTGGCTGGTGACTGTTCGTGCAGCCATTGAAGACTGACTAGTTGACGATCCAGACGAAAGCGTTGATTTTGCTCGTGCAGAGTCAGGTGTGATTAGTGTCAGTAGTGTATCGTCCTTTATGTCTTCTGGATAGACCGTCTGATGGCAATGCACATATATCCAAAAAGCGCATTTTGCATCGCACTCGCCGAAGATGCAGCCGAGGTGAGGCACCTGCTTCTGACTGTGAGGACACTGACTGCATGGCAAAGAGCGAAGCTGGAGACACTTCCGACAGTTCTGACAGTGATGTGTCCCAATTTACAGAATCAGCATCTACAATCAGTGCAGATGTATCCTGCACGCAGAGCTGCACGTGGCGCCCGGGCGTCCACATGGCAGCTTCGGTTCTCTGAGAACATTCAGTCGGAAGCTTCTTCTTCCTCCCAGCAGAACACAATGTAGTGCACGTTGTTTTTTAGTTTAGTTTGATAGCTTTGATAATTGTTGTTCCTGTCTTCAGTTCAGATCTAAGGTTTTCTGACATTCTTTAGCTTCGTTCATTGTTGCCAATCTGTTATCGCTACAAGTTTTTGTAATCATTAAATTTCAAAAATATAATATATTTTTGTTTCATTAAAATTTATGTTTCGGATTTCTGTTTGTCCCATAGGAAGGGTTCGCTTTCCGTTTTCGCAGCACCTCACCTGTTGGCTTTTACAACTTGATCAGTTTCTAAGATACATTTCTTCAATCTTGAATCACGAATTCCTGCACAAACAACCCTGTCATGCTTTTCGTCCCTTCATTTTTTTTCCAGTCGTTGTTTGTAGTCAGGTTTTTTTCCAGCACGAGTTGAAACTTGAAAAATATGACATAAGTAGTTGATAACCCGAAACTGGTCAAAAATTTTCGACCACTTTCGGGTTGTATGATAAAAAACAGGTAATCAATACAGAAGGCCAAAAGCACTCAAAACGGCTACTACAAGCAACAGAAAAATATATGACACATTTTTATTAAAAGTTATTACATAATGTATAATATGTCTATCTCCAACACGTTGGAGATTACCCTCAAACAGAAGAAAGCAGAATATAGAAAAGAAAGAAGCAAACAGAAATATACTTGTGTATGTGGTAAGACTATAGGAATATATGGTAAATACACACACGAAAAAACAGATTTTCATAGAGATTTCTTCGCGGAGAAAGAGGAGATTATGTTAGGTGGGAGACTAGT
This sequence comes from Paulinella micropora, assembly GCA_019918135.1. Lineage (NCBI taxonomy): Eukaryota > Cercozoa > Imbricatea > Euglyphida > Paulinellidae > Paulinella > Paulinella micropora. The sequence goes on along the minus strand of WBZZ01000992.1, from coordinate 38,451 downwards.
TGAAATAATTTGTCGTAGAAATGATGATATAGAAAAATATTACGAAAACAAACAATAATTAATTTATATTAAAGATTATTTTTTCTACTATTATATAAGATGACGACGACCAGAGTTGTGGGTGTTTCATTTGATGGGAGACAGGGAAATATCTCTTATCTAAAAACAATTGGGCGAGGCGAAAAAGTTTTCATTCAACACGAACCAGAAAACAAATTTGATAAAAATGCGGTAAAGGTTGAAACAGAAAGCGGAAAACAACTAGGTTATATTAATAAGCACTTGGCAGGAACTCTTAAGTTTAAAGGAAGGAAACAAGTATATTATTCAATCTATGGAGGAGGATTAGGAAAACATTACGGGATTGAAATTACAATTTAAAATATCATAAACAATATTTAATTTATATTTAAGATTATTTTTTTGTATTATATAAGATGGGTAGAAAAGCAATATACAAAACTCCAGAAGAGAAAAAGGAAGCCTTACGGAAAAGGGCTAGGGAATTCATAAAGAAAGACCCCGAAAGGCACAAGCAAAAGGCAATGGAATATTACAACCAAAATAAAACATCAATAGCGGAACGAAGAAAGAAAAAAAGAGAAGAAGTAAAGCAGGCCTTAATGAAGTTAAAGCGAATGGAAGAAGCACTAAAATAATATATATGAATTATATATTAAGGATAATATATTATTAGTTATAAATATAACAGATAATTTATTAATTATTTTTCAATATTTTTATATTCGTATTGATATAAAAATAACATGCCACCACCTTTACCACCAAGACCAGCAAAAGAAAATGTTGAACTATTGAGGGTAAGAGCGAATTTAAGGGAAACAAAAACTACAGAACCAAGACGAAGGGAAGTAAAACTTATTGAATTAAGACCAAGATTTAATAGAGCCTTAAATTCATATACATACCGATTAAAGAGACTTGATATTAACTTTTATGACAGCGATGAGATTGAGAAGGCACTTATGAGAGCGGTAAGAGATGCCAGAAGCAGAGGTATGACGAACGAAGCGAGTATCCATGTCAAGTTTGCTTATATTACCGATATAGACGATGAAAAGTTTTATAGATGGAAAACTTTTAATGCGGTAAAGATAAAAGATATTGAAGACATATTTAATGCCATAATACTATACAATGAGGAAAATATTGAGGCGAGTGCGAATGGTTATGACCGCTTTATTCAATATATGAGAATTGAATTTATCCAAGAAAACGGAGGAGGTTGTAATTTATCGGGAAACGACAAGAAAACCAAAACAGACGAAGGAACACATATCAATCCAAGAAGTAATAATAATAATTGTTTCTTTCAAGTCAATAAAAAAATATTGAACTTCAAGACAAACAAAAGAGCCTGTAATGAAATTAGAAAAGAATTTAATCTTGAACCTGATACATTCATTCCTTTTTCGGTTGGTTTTGAAATTCTAAAAAAATATTGTATTGAAGGAAAGTATTATGAAATAACCGATGCGACAACAAAACAAACTTTACGAAATTACGAAGACCCTTTAATTTCTGCTGATGTCCTTTGTTATTTGGATGAAGGACATTATTTAGAATTTATCGGAAGAACCAAAAAGAGATGCGAGGATTGTTTCAAAACTTATTTTTATAGTCATAGATGTAATAATAAGAGAATTACATATGCTATGGCGAAACTAAGAAAAAAGAAAGACAGAGTTGATAGTTTATTGACAACCTTCAAGGAAATGTCATATAATAACAAAGACGAAATCTTTCATTACGACTTAGAAACATTCATAAATAAGCAAGAATTACACACACCATATATAGCGGGCTATACCATTGGAAACATTGGTTTTAAATATGTCGCTGGTGATGATTGTATTTCAAAATTGGTTGATATCATTTTTGAATATGCTGACGAATTAAAAAAGAAGAAACCCGAAGCGAGATTATATGTTAATGCTTTTAATGGAGCGAAATTTGACCATTATTTCATTCAGAAAGAATTCATTAAAAGAAAGATAAAAGATACTCCTTTGATTAATAATGGTGCTATCATTTCAATGGAATACAAGAATATGAAATTTTGGGACTTGTGTAAGCACACGGAGGGAAGCCTTAAGAAGAACCTTGAAACCTTAGGATGTGATATTTTAAAAGGCGATTTTGACCATAGTAAGGCGAAAAGGTGGGAGGAGTTGGATGAAGAAACCAAGAATGACTGCTTAAAATATCTCGCCTGTGATGTTATGGGTTTGAAGGAATTATATGAAAGATTGAATAAATCAACATTTGAAGAGAATAAGACCAATCTCTCCGAGTTTATGTCAACGTCTTCATTGACCTTCAACTTATGGAAAAAAGAGATAGATAAAAAATATATTATTCAACTTCCAAAATTGAACCAAGAAAAAGATTTTAGAAAGGCTATTTATGGGGCTAGAACTTATCCAAGCAAACGAAGATTTATTTCAAAACAATACGAAAAATATTTAAACGGAGAAATATCTTTTGATGAAATTAAAGATTATCTCATTGATGCGGATGTAGTCTCGCTTTATCCAACAGCCATGTTAGAAGACTATATGACGGGTGAAATAAGAGAACATAAAGAACCAACAGAGAAAATGTTGGGTAAGTTGGGTATATGGAATATTGATTTCATATCACCAAAAAATCTCTTACACCCGCGAGTGCCTTTTAGAGATGATAAGGGTTGTTTAAAGTGGGAACTAAAAGACATGAATGACCAATGGCTTACAAGTGTTGATATTGAAGACATGATGGAACTTGGATATAAGATTAAAATTAATCGCGGATACTACACGGAAGGAGCCGAACCAGTATTTAAAGATTACATTTTGGAGTTATTCAAGAAAAAACAAAATTCAAAGAAAGGAACACCACAATATCTACTCGCTAAGTTATTTATGAATGCCTTATACGGGAAGACAATCCAAAGACCGATAAACTCAACGAGTAAGTATATTTCAAAAAATAGCGAATATTGGAAATTTTGGGCTAGTCATGTGATAACCGATATTGAAAAGTTTAATGACGATTTATGGCTTATCAGCGGAATTCCAAGAGACGAGAAAACATTAGAAAAGAAAATTACAAAACCGACACACTGCGGAGCCTTCATATTAGCATACAGCAGACGAATTATGTATAAATATATGACGGAGGCTAATCCAGACAACAATCTAGAAAATGATTATTATTATACAGACACAGACAGCATACAAGCACATGTAAAAACAATTGAAAAAATAAAAAGATTTAGAGATAAAACAATCGGCGGTATGAGCGACGACCTCGGCGATGATTGTAAGATAATAAGAGGAATATGGATAGCCCCAAAATTGTATATGTTGGAATATGTAAAAAGGGGAGACGAACGAGGCAAGACACATTTCCACTTTAGAGGAAAAGGATTGGACTTGAAGAAATTAAATCCTGCTTCATATGAACTAATGGACAAGGGCGAAAGCCTGACAAACACAAGAGACTTCATAATGAAGAAGATACACACGAGCAGAAACAGCAAACAGCAACACATTGAACACTTTAGCATTCAACACCAAAAGAATGTTGTAAAAGTTGTAAATAAGACGAGATGGTGCGGACGAGATTTCTATACTGATAATGATAGCATTCCGCGAGGATATCATATAAGGACATAAAAGAATTAATTATTAAAAAAAATAAAATAAAAAAAATTATTTTTTCCATAAAAAATTCTTATCAGTCTATATATACCAATGTCCGCCCTCACCAGACTATGCGAGAAGTTTGAAAAACTCTCTATTGAAAATAAAAATGAAACCTTCACATTGAAAGATATCCAAAAGGTAATTCAAGAACAAATAAAGGCAATTGAAAATGCACGGGCTGGCAAGCCAACCGATGTTTTTCCATTTGGTAAATATAAAGGCAAAAAAATTCAAGATATAGCGGTTATTGATAAGCCATACCTTGAATGGGTTATGAAACAGCCTTGGTTTGATAAATTCACCGACATTAAGGCAGAAGTAAAAAAATATTTACAATAAAAAAATAATATTAATAGTATATCAATGACCGACCTGAGCACCAAGCAGGACTACTTGAATGAAATTGAAAAATGGAACATTGACAGCGAAGTTAAGAAACCAACTATTAAATGGACTAAACCCGACATTGTTTCTTTCTATGAGCAATATAAACCCAATGTTGGGATTTCCAACATAGATGATAATGTGAAAGTCGTTATTCCATCAAATGTTGATTTTCAAGATAAATCAACATTAGGAAGCGTGTTGGACGAAGAGCAGAGCACACCTTTTAAGGAGACTGACTTGAAAGAAACTGGAATTACAGAGATTAAAATGAATGTGGGTGAAGAAATAGCGCAAAATGAAACCGACGTTTTTCTTCAATATGGTAAGTATAAAAAAATGAAAATTGAAGATGTCGCTAAGATTGACAAACCATACCTTGAATATTTAATTCAACAACCTTATTTTAATAATAAAGATGCGGTAAAAAAATATTTATGATTGATATTACATCGCCTCCCGTTTATTATTTTTTTTAATTATTTACTTCACTTTTAAACGATGTAATATCTATTGGTCTTCAATAAAGTTAGCGATTACATTAATATTGCTACCAGCACCTGCCGACACAGCCTTCTGTGTGAATGTCAAAACATCGTTCGGTGATAATTGAATATCGTATGTTCTGAGATTAATCTGTTGAGTTGAGGCGGCATTTACATAAATCTTAAAAATTGTCGTTCCGTTGGCGATAGCGGTTGCTTTTGTGTCTGTATCTACGATTGAAGTTGTGGCATCAACATCAGCAAAACCAGCCCCTGTTAGTGTCCCATTCAATACCATTCTGACGACATTTGACTTAGTATCTTCATTCGTAATACTTACCAAGGAAGGAAAGACATTTGAATAGTTGGTGAGGCTATTATTGAATAGTGCTTTATTCCTGATACTTAAAATGGGGCTTTCAGTGGTGCTCGTTTTTTCGTCTCCTTCCGCAGTATTTGTAATACTTGTATTAATAGTATTTGACCCCTCAACGAATAGACTAGCACTCGCCGTTTTAAGAATTTGTATTCCAGTCTTTGCATCATTTCTCATGACTGCCGTAAAAGGTAATGTTGTATTTCGCAGGCTTACACCTTCATTCGCATTCGCATACTCAATCATATGAACTAATTGAAATAATCCTGTTATGGGATTTTCAATTGAAAACTTAATAGCACCAAAACCTAAATACTGAAATTGAATTTGAAATACATTTCCTTTGCTCCAATCTAAGGCTGGCATAGCGAAATTCCCATTGCATGGGTCGTCCCAGTCTTCTTGGTCAATATAAACTGCAACACCTCCTTTAAGATGCGCGATATTCATTCCTGCTTGATTTTTGTAAAAATAAAATCCATCAACGAGATCATTTCCTATTCCAATAAATGAATAGTAATCTTTTGTGTCATCCGTTGTCCATATAGCAGTAAAGCGGGCGAGGACACCCATTCCAGTTCTATATTTTATTCTCCTTTTACTTACTAATCCAGCATCTGCCGTAGCATTAGCAGTTGTTTTCAATTCAGCCATATTATTCAAAAATGACACAGACGATTTTGTTTCTGTTTTTGTCCATATCCTAGTATTAATGGTATATGGAAAGATTTCTTGTAATACTGGTGTTAATTGACCTACTACTGCTTCACCAAAAGCGGTTTTTGAATTATTTGTTTCAATATTACCATCGTATCCAACACTGACATTTATAAATTCGCCGTCTGGATTTTGTGCTACCAAATTTCTCTGGTGAGACATTGTTGATTTTTTGTTTTCAATATTGAAAACAAAGATTGTATATTATCAAAAAAATAAATTAACTATAGAAAATTAATAATTACCTCTTAACTAATTGTAATCATATTTGCCTTAACCTGAACCTCCCGCTGAGTGATTGCCACGGTGTAGTGGTTGTAGGCGGCATTCGCGGTGGTCGCAATAAACTCCCATCGTCGCTCAGTATCAAGACTTAAACCGCTGATTTCATTTTGGTCTTTGCTCCATAGCGGGCGGGTATTATCCCAAGCATCAACCCAGAACCAATTGTATTTATACACATCGTTATTCAACAAGGCCGAACCCTCAACCTTTGGCTTCAGGTACATATAGTCTTCTTCAGTAGCACAATCAATGTTGAATTCTTGCTGGCGGGCACCATCCAGAGTAGTGTAAAAATTAACGACCTTAGCGGCGGCGCGGTTATCGTGGTCATAAGCAGTATTCTTTTTTTCTTCGTTGTTAAAAACTGAGTGATAAATCTTCTTCAAACGGCGACCGTGTCCTCTGTCAAATCGCATAATGATGTTTTGTGTTGTGGATGCTCCAATTGAATTCTTATAAACATATGGATAATCAATATTGAAGTTCATACCTTCGGGGCTAGCAATCTTCTGCTGGATTGATTGAATGACATCAGGGTTCGTTTCAACCGCAAGAAACAAGGCGAGATTGGTGACATCAGCACTTACAGCCATATTAGCACTACCAACATTTGCTGTGTTAACAGCAGTAACAGCACCATTCGTCACCGTATAACCAGTTCTGTCAGTAGCACTCCACACAATTCGCATAGTCAAAATCTCTGGAAACATAATAGTCTTATCAAGTGCGAAAATAGTGTTAATAATCATACCCAAAGGAATTTTAACATTAATAATCAAAGCAGCATTTGTTCCACTTCCCACAAGATACTTCGCCTCGTTGTAATTAACATTTACGGCAGATAGTGCTCCAACTCCAGTCGTCAAAGCAGCATCATCGTGACGACGAGCAGAAATCGGTGGTTCGGCAAACATAGCAAGAGTTCTTGCCGCCACGTTATCAGCACCATCTGTCATCGCACGAAAGTTGGTTCTAGCAGCTTCAACGGCACTGATATCAATCTTTCCATTAGCATTACACTTTTGAAGCATACATCCATATCCGATAATATTATCATGATTAGGAAGGTCTAAGAAATCTTGAAGACTCATTTCAGGTTTCCAAAGCATTTTAGTCACATTTATAAGGTTGTTAACGTCGCACAGATAAACACCGCTACGGGTTTGAAGTTGTATCTGGCTAATTTGTGAAAGGCAGTCCATAAAAATTCTTGAATAAGTGTTAGCACCACCAGCTCTCATAGTATAAGTAAAACTCAAATAAGAGCGGGCGAGATTGAACGGGCGACTGATAAGGTCAAATGATCGTTCTTGCCCACCAGCAGTGGTGACCTCAAAGGTTCCAGAGCCCTCACGTGGAGCGAGTTTATTCAAACGATACGAAGCACTGATATAGTCAGTCTTGCTGAAATCCAATTCGCCTCCGTGTTGAGTTGGCATTTTGTTTTTGATTTTTAGGCAGTAGTGTAAGTTGATTAATACACAAATATATTCATAGAAAAAAAATAATTAAATCAAAAATTAATTAAATTACCTTGATTTTAATAAATTGAAAAAGGATGTAAATAAATTAAAATAATTTGTTTCTCTGTAAATCAACAAAGTCATTACAATACCTAACCCATTAAGATTAATTGCTTGGTCGTTTTCGTCTGTAAGATAAAACCTGAATACATTATTTGAACTGGTGGATAATTTCTTACCATACTCAGACCCGCTTCCGTCGTATATAACGGCTCCAAATGGTATTTCGTTGGCAGTATATATTTCTTGTAGCACGTGATTATCTCCTTCACCAACTAAGTCCGATTGAAGATATAGAGTTTTTTCGCCAGTTAGAATAATTACATTTGCTGATTTAATAAAATCATTTGCAAAGAAATATGTTGAGTTTCTATCAAACCCCATTACCTCGTGAATACGGGTATCACCATCAAATATAAATCGCGGTTGAATACCTTTATTCTCTGACACACTGAATGTTAATTTGCCGTCCTCTGGTTCTATGTTGGTATTATTACTGGATACAACATAAGTATAATTATTAGGGCTGTCTGCGGTTAGCACCTCCGACAACTTATTTTTTAGATTGTTCATTGTGTAGTTTCCCTCAGGTATCGTAATTAAAGCCTCATACCCGTCTTCGCTAAGAGTAAAAGTATTGTATGGTGAAGCCACAGAGTAATACGACTTCGGCACATAAATATGAAGTATTTTACAATGTGTGGGATTGTCCAGTGATTTTAAGTTTATTTCGTGTGTAAAGTCGCTATCTGTGCCTGTTATTCTGTTTTTACTATTTATGTAATAGATACCACTTGACCTGCCCCCTTTGTCATCCATTGATTTTCTAAATTCCAACTTTCGCTACGCTTTCGTTGGTTTTAGAAAATCGTTTTCCTATATTATTAAATATATTTTTTTCAAAATGAAGTTTGTAAAACACACGAGAGTTGCGGTAGCAACGAGAGTGTGAATTTACAAATAGGTATCAAAATTACCATACCCATTCTGTGCTTTTAATTTCTCCGCTTCTTCTTCCTTTAAGTCTGTGTATCCACTAGCAAACTTAAAGCGGTTGCCTTTCGCTCACTCCATTAAAAACCTCATTGAGTGCCATCCGCACGTGTCTGAGGTGTTGGATTGTTGTTTTACTTGATTAACCTTCATTAACAAATAACTATCGGGGTGGCTTTTATCTATTAGCCTTTTCATTTGTTGCTGAAAGTCTTCCGTTGGTTGGTAAAGTGCTAATGGGTCATACACTTCAACACTTCTGTCTTTATCAAGACTTACCCATATAGCAATCCAATGAGACCCCGCTTGTTTGTGATTATCTAAATTCATAATAAATCCGTATCGTTTTCTTTTTTCTGGATTTAGTTTGTAGATTTCATCACTGGCTATTGCTCCGAGATACCATCCATATTTTTTCATCATATCATCTATTTCATTAGTCATTAATCCCCGCCCCTCACCTTGTAATGGGACTTGCTCCTGCTGTTGCTCTGGTGTCTCCGCGACGCTCGGGGGTATGGTTGTCTCCTCTTGCTGTTGTTGAATATCTCCAACACGTTGGAGATATGGTGGCTCCGCTGAACTTGTGCTCGTGGGTGGTGCTACATCCTTATCTCCAACATGTTGGAGATATTCTGGTTGTGGATTTGTCATTTCAAATATAAGTTGTTTAGCATCTGGAGAATTTTCAAAATGGGGTGGGTCTATTGGTGATAGAGTGCTATTTACAGGAGTTTTTTTTTCTTCATTCTTTTTGCTTTCATTTTTAGCAATCATTTCTGTTGTAAATTCTTCTAGTTTATTCCATCCGTCTTCTGCCGATAATATGTTTTCAGTGATTTTTTGTGTGTATAACCATCTCTTTAAACTAGTGGCGTAGTCGTTTGAACCTTTGTTTTTTATTATATGGATATTAATGCCTGCTTTTTTAAGGTGATTTATTATTGTATTATTTTTCATTTTTTTGACACGTTTTTTTCTAGTTTTCTCGGAGAACATTTCATCAATAATTCTTCGTCTCTTTTCTTCTTTCAAATCTTTTTCTTGTTTATTTACTTTGTCAGTTATATCAGTTATTTTCGGGGAAGATGTAGTTGCGGTTTTCTTTGGTTTATTTGTAGTTGAAGGGGGATTAGGGTTCGCTATAATAGGCTGTGCAACTGGAGCAGTCAATAATCCCTGTCTATGTCGTTGTTCTGCCTGTAGTTCCTGAATAAGTCGTTGTTCCTTTTTCTGTTCCCTAGATTTTTCTTCCTGTCTTTCCTTAATCTCCGCAAGTTGTTTTTTATGTTCCCTATCCATTGTTTCTTTTAGTTCCTTAGCATCGGCTTGGATTTTTCTTTCTAGCCTATTCTTCTCCTCTTCTAAATCCTCCCTTTTCTTCTTTTCCTTTTCTTCTTCGTCATGTATTAAATCGTATTTCTTTTGTAAGTTGCTTTGTATCTGGTTTCGGTTCTCGTGTTCAAGACGATTGAAATCAGATTTGATTATTTTTTCCCTTGGTTTGCGACTAGCCCTTTGCGGCCTCGGCTTACCAATATATTTCATAAAAAGTTTAACGATTTGTAATGTGCTTAAATCATTTGTTTTCTTACCAAAATTAAGATAATATTTTTTACCCTTCTGGATGATATACGGCCTCCCGCTCTTATTTCTATAAACTCGTGGTGGACGGACTTTCGCCCTTTTCACATTCTTAGTCTTAGCCGAACCCATTATATTATCAAAAAAATATTTCAAGAAACAAAATATATCTTCAACGAAACTTAGCCCCGCTTGCTAAACATTTTTTATCTAAACTTTACAGCACCTCCTCGTTGCTTACCATACCCAAGTTTTGCGGCAGTAGCACTAACACTACCCGCGTAAGGCACCCCAACACTACTCAATGCCCCCGCAGTCCTAGAGATTACCTTATTATCGCGAAGGAATTTATTAACAGCCAAGGCAGTTTTTCCGACCTTTGCCCAGTTAATCTTTCCTCCCTTTTGACCACTCTTCTTCTTAGTTTTCTTTTTTCCCCCTTTCTGTGGCATTGATGGATTGTATCCGATGTTATATCCTGATGGTTGTGAAATTATCACTGGTGATACTGGCATATATAATACAGAAAAATAATTAATTACAAATTTTTATTTCAACCGATAAGCAAAGTTTTTTCTTAACTCATCATCAACACTTGAAACATAAAGAAAATTAAATCTCTCCTTTGTTGCTTCGTGATACTTTTGAAGAAAGTAATCAAAGTCAAAAGATAAGTCTAAGTGTTTATACACTAGTTCCATTTTGTCCTGAGATTGGCTTGGAAAGATTAATAGATAATCTAACTGCTTAATGGCTTCTGGCCGTAGGTCGTTCAGATACTGACTAGACATAATAACCTTTGATTTATAGTGTCTGTTCTTTTTTAACAAATCGCTTACGGACTTGTCTCTTAATCCACTTCCTAAATCATCCAAAACAAAAACAACCTCTGGAGAAATATACTTACTTGGTCTTTCTTTTACCTCTGCAGTGCTCTGTTTCTTTTTTTCTTCTTTTCCAAAGTATAAAAATTGTGGTTTCTCCATCGGTTCTTTATCATCTTGTTTAATTTCGCCTTCATGCTCTTCGTTATCTCTGTTCAATTTGTCTAATTCGTAATCAATGACATTTACACCATCCGATTTGAGAAAGGTATATATTGCCATCGGGTTGCCTCTGTTCTTAAAGTGCTTAACCATTGCTTTATAAATGTAGTCCTTGTGGATTGTTGAAGCGATAATGACAATACGTGTTTTTCTGTCTGTTGTCCGTTTCAGTATTTCAAAGAGTGCTGTCGTCTTACCGCTCTTCTTACGGGCAAGTAGAAATATGTTGGCATACGGCTCATTGAATAATTTATAACCCTTGGCTTTTTTATTTCCATCACCCTCTTGTTTTACTGGCTTCACCTTGACATTGTTTATCTTAAGCATCATATATATTATTAAGCAAGAAATTCCAAACACACAACAATTCTTCCCGCTAAATTTCCTGTGTCAATATTTCCGCTGTCGGTTTCAAGGACTTTAAATGTATATTGTCCGTCCGTCCATCCGACGACACCCAAATTATAACCGAGATTTGAAATGTTTGCTGTAGTGCTGTCAGCAAATGTTCCAATAATTCCAATTGTATCCATGTAAAGAATTCTGGTTTTGGTTTCGGTCTGGTCGTTCATATAGTGGATAAATTTTACATTCATTTTGGTGGGTGTGAATGACATTTGAATATTTTTATTAAATGTTTTGCTTCCTCCCGCAAAATCATTGCTTAGAAAAATAATCTTTTGGTATTTATACTCAGTCATGGTTATATTACTACTCATAAACTTTTTAATAATCAAAATATTTTCGCGGACTGCCTGCGACTTTTACTCTCGGGTAAGCGAAAAAAAGAATATTAGTTGTGTTTATTGTATTCAAAAGGGTATAGATACTAAATTTAAATGTATTTACAAACCGATGAGTGATTGGTGTGTTAGTTTTGATGAAGCCCTGCCTTTAATGTGTTCGGGTAGTGATGCTTCTTGGTATAAAATCCACTTATATGAATGTTCATTTCTTTGAAGAAGGTGATGGAAGGCATATCCCAATCAAAAGTGTTAAAATACCGACATAAGTATTAGCAACCTCACAAGGTAAGTTCTTTTCAGATAGCCTTACGATGCAAAGGGTTATAATGGATATAATGATACCCATTTGAAATAAGTATTTAATAAGTCGGCTGTCTGTCGGTCTGTTTGTTATACAACAACAATTCCAGTTATCTTCCAATTCGTGCTCTACTTTTTTTTCCTCATTCTTCAATGAAATGTCTAAAACACGATTTTTTATTTCTGGAGTTAGTTCCGTATCTCGGACAAGTCCGAGATTATCTGCCATATCAATGAGTGGAGGTGGAGGGTGTAATCTAGGTGGCATTGTTTTCTGCTAATTGTTTTTTTAAGTCGGCTATATCATTAGTTATATTATTTATTTTTTCCGATAATTGTTGAACGGCCTTAATTAACGGGGCGATAAACTCACAATAACCTATACCATAACCAACATCACCACTATCAATACATTTAACATCTTCTGGCTTAACACTCACACCTTTCAATTCGTATTCCGCTCTTTGCTTTGGACAGGGAACCATAATTGTTTCTTTTATAAAACCGCCAAAATCTAGCATATCCATTTCTGTTAGTATTTCTTCTAATTCCTGTGCTATTAAGCCAGTCCTACATTTCTTTTTGTCATCAATCATACGATAGCAGACGGGATTTAACTTATTAATAAAATCTAAGCCTAAGCATTCCTTTATATCTTCTTTTTTTCTCTTGTCTGAATATTGAATTGGATTAGACAATACCCATAATTGTCCATCACTCCCTCTCAAAGACATTATAGCGGTATTTGAATTATTCTCCCATATGAAACCATTAGTTGAACTAGCAGCCACTCTAAATCTTATAGAATGAGAAGATACACCTCCGCCTACTCCACCTGCTGGTGCTGTTCCTCCACTCATTGTTTTACCCGCTCCAGACTGAGACATATAAATGCCCCAGTTTGTATCACTGGTATCCCAAATAAATATTCCTCTCGCATTCGTCCCGTCAGTTTGTCCTTGAATTCCTATTTTCGCTCCATTAGTAGTTGTGGTCGTTAGCACCCCAGAATATGTAATTCCCGCACTAGCCGTAATCAATCCTTTTGTCCATAAAGTCCCGTTTGCCCCGTTTAATGACATTAGCAATTGTTCAGACGAATTCTCCCACACAAAACCCATTGTAGAATCATTAGCAACCCTAAACCGAAAAGCATACGAACTAAAATCATTTCCTGAAACTGCCGTACCATTTGCCAAACTTTTGCTTGCTCCACCAGATGCCGCATAAATTCCCCAACTTGTATTGGTTGTATCCCATAGAAATATACCTTTTGCATTTGTTCCGTCGGTTGGTCCTTGAATTCCTATTTTCGCTCCACTTGTATTTGTTGCCGATGTTAGTGTGCCCGTGTATGATATCCCCGCATTTGCTGTTATCGCCCCACTCGCTGTTATTGCCTTCGTTGTTAATAAGCCTGATGTGCTATCAATTGTCATTGCGGTGTTAAATGTTATATTACTTCCTACCGCTACTCCTGATGCATATTGAAAAAGGAGATTAGTGCCTTTGGCTATCATAAAATTTGAGGTAGCAGAACTTGACTTATCATTAACCGCACCATCCCAATAACAATCAAATTTTAATGATATGTCGCTATGACTATTGTTAATTAATTGAAAACAAGGATAATTTGGGTCGGCCGTTGTAAATGCTTGTATATGTGGTCCTGCTACACCAGATGTCCCGTATAATTCTAATCCACCCGTGTATGCTGCCAATCCTCTCGTTGTTCTTCCCAATATCAATGGTTTATCTTGTGCTATTGTTATTTTATCACTTGCTGTTATCGTTGTTCCCGTTATCGTTGTTCCTGCTATCGTTCCGCCACTTGTTATGTTGTTTGAATTCATATCCAAGGCACCATAAAACCGCATACCACCCGCATTATTAAAACGGACGATATCAGACGAAGCGGATTTATTATCCAAAAGTTTTGAAATATAAAGTCCCGCCCCTTTTACATCAGCCGCTACATTCGTAAATACATAACCTCTTTGGTTCGCGGTTCCACTTGTAGCAGTATTTAGAGTAAATAAGAAATACTGATAATCTCCTGATGTCTGTGAAAAGAATATATCTCCTCCATTTTGGTTTAATATCCTCGCCCCATTATATGTTATATTTCCACCATTAATGATATCAACATTATTGAAATCGGCTTGGCTTAATAAGGTCAGTGCTTTTACATCATTTCTTGTTCCATTAAATATCTTAATTCCAGTTATTGTTTGGTCGCCTGTTAGTTTTACATTTTGCCCGTCCAATGTGTCCGCATATCCTTTTGTTGCTCCGTCCGTTGATAATGTCGGAGTTCCAAGGTTGGCTATTTTGCTACTATTGCAATCTAGCCCCGAAGCATTTACCCAACCGACGATTGTCCCGTCAATAATAAAACTTATTTTTTTCGCAGAAATTTCAAAGTTGTAATATGTTGCAGTTTTCATATCCAAACTAGCAATTGACCCGATATTGGCTGTGGAGTTAAAAACCACGAATGTTCCTTTTGTTGTCGCATTCGTTGAATTTCCTGTTATTTCAAGGGCACTGCTAAATGTCTTAATTCCTGCTATGGTTTGGTTTCCTGTTAGTTTCACATTTTGCCCGTCTAATGTATCTACATAACTTTTATTCGCCCCGTCCGTTGTTGCTGTTGGTGTGGCTAAGTTTGTAATTTTTCTGTTGTTTAAAGATAGTGTAGTGCCAGTTGCTGTCGCGATTACATTATCCCCCGCATATAAATCAACATATGACCCTGTTATTTGTATCGGATAATAGCCCGCGGTTGCTATTTTTTGTGCCACAATCTCTCCTATATTTGTCGCCGTATCAAAGGCGATACCGATACCATCAAAAGCGGTTGGAGCAGTAGCACCCCGAACTTCTATTGTTGAAGTAAATTTTTTATTCCCTGCTATGGTTTGGTCTCCTGTTAGTTTAACGACAGAAGTATCAAGAGTAGAAACATCAACACCATCAACAAGATTAACATTTGTTATACTTTGGCTTTTCATATCAATCCCCGCACTAGCATTTATTATGTTGCTGAATGTTTTGGTTCCTGCTATGGTTTGGTCTCCTGTTAGTTTGACGACTGCGGTATCAAGGGTGGATACATCAATACCATCAACCAAATTTACATTTGTTATTGAAAATCCACCCATATTTAAACTGCCCGTCATAGCCGTTGTGCCGTCCTTTGCCAGTTTGGTGTCGGTATATGCTTTCGTTGAAGCATCGCCATCGTAGAATGGTGCGGGCAGTCCGCTGATTGCTGTCGTGCTGTTAAAATTTAAAACATTATTTGTCAATGTCATTCCACCACCTGTTGTTGGAGCAAAAAGTATGGACGAGCCTACAATAGTTAGTGGATAGCCCGTCGCACCACCTGCCTCCGACGAATAAATAGAACCCATATTATTGTTGTAATTGAAGAATAACTTGCCAGTGTTTAATGGATTTGTGTCTTTTACGGCCACATAAGTAGTAAATGTTTTATTCCCTGTTATGGTTTGGTCTCCCGTTAGTTTAACGACTGCGGTGTCAAGAGCCGAAACATCAATTCCATCAACATTACCGACATTTGATACGTTAAAACCTCCCATATTTAAATCCCCTATCATCATAGCGAGCCCATCCAATCTAAGAAAAGGTGAAGCAACATTTCTCCATTGCCCAGTGCTGTAAATAAGAAGTTGATTATCAGCGGGGGTGCCTGTTATGATTACATCACTTAAAGCATCTATTGATTTAGTTGCTATCCTTGTGTCAAAATCTGTATTAGCCCTTGCTGTGGTGTAGTATAGATTGGTTCCCTCTGCTAAGTTTGTTGTGCTCTTTGTTGCTAATTGAGTGTCAAACCTAGCATTAGTATAATATAAATTGGTGCCTTCGGCTAGGTTAGTGGTTGATTTAGTAGTTAGTCGCGCATCAAACCTACCATCAGTATAGTATAGATTAGTGCCTTCTTTTAAGTCCGTCGTTGATTTTAAAGCCAACCTCGCATCAAATCGTCCGTCAGTGTAATAAAGATTTACGGGGTCGGCATCTTCTGGCACCCTATCTGTGTATAAGCCCACTATGTTTGTGTTGGTAAGGTCTAAGTTTTTAATATCTAGACTATCAACGGCGATTTCTGATAAACCTAGTAAGGATTTATATTGCGACATATTATATAACGATAATTATTTAATTAAAAAAATAATACTAAGAATAATATATCTTTGTATTAAAAACTATTGTATTGAAAAATAGTTTATATGCCGAGCCCCGAGGCTTCAAAGGAAAATTGGAATAAGGCGGTTGAAGGAATAAAGGAGAAGGCTAAACAAAGAAAAATGGAGCATGCGAAGAAGGTTTTACAACAATACCGCACCGCCGTCAAGGAAGAAGAAACCGATATGGAGCGAAAAATCGCAGAGATAGAAAATAAGAAACTCGCCAATGACATACTTAATGAAAGAGACAATGACGAGGAGCCAGAGCAAGAAGTTAGCGATAGCGAGGATGAAATTGACTTTACTGACATACTCGCAGAAAAGATGGCGAAAATGAAAATCAAGAGAGCGAAAGCAGAGAGTAAGAGGGTGAAGCAAAAAAAGAAACCAGTGGTTGAACAAGAGGAGAGTGAAAGTAGTGAGAGTGAAAGTGAAGAAGAGATGCCAAAGCCAAAGAAAGGGAAGGGTAAAAAGTCAAATATATCCGTTAATGTTTATAATCAATCTGAAAAGGTAAATAAGAAAGAAAAAAATAATGATATTGAAAAATGTTTCTTAAAATTTTAACTATATAATGCCCGATTTAGACCATAAGCACACAATTATTAATACACAGAATGCGGATAGCCAACTTGAGGACACACCAACTGGAGAAGAAACAAAAAGGACGAAAGAAGAAGAAGCCCTTGAAATACACCACCAAAAGAAAAACCCGAAAATATGGAACACGATATGGGTAGATAAACCATTAGACCAAGTCTTTCTTGACTTAGCAGATATGAGTAAGATAAAAGATAAGAAAGGAAATAAGGGGTATGCTTGGATGTTAGTTTGGATTGATTGTCATTCAAGATTTTTAATAATCATTCCATTAAAAAATAAAACAGCGAAAGAAGTATATTATGCTTTAAAGTCTATACCTTATAAACCGAAATCAATTACTACCGACAGCGGAGGAGAATACAAAGGAGCAACTCGTGATTATTTTATTCAAAATGGTATTAAACATGATGTCGTTGAAGTCGGCGACCATAGAGCGCTTGCGGTTGTTGATAGAGTGATAAGAAGTATTAGAAGGTGGTTGGATTTATTATTTGAAACAAATAGAAATTTTGATTGGGTTAGTTATATTCAAGACTTAGTAAATGCGTATAATCATAAAGTTCATAGAGGAATTCAAGCCAAACCTGTGGATGTCTTTGCTAGAAGAGATAAAAATAAACAGAAAATAACCCGTGATAATTTAATTAATGAATTCAATATCGGCGATAATGTCCGTAAGGAAAACAAGAAGTTGATGTTTGCAAAAGGTGGAAAGACCTTCAGTAAGACTATATATAAAGTCAAGGGACGAACCGGATTTAAAATAATTTTGAATAATGATGAATTAGTGAGCCCTAGAGATTTATTGAAAACTGATTTTACAAAACCTATTGATGAAGAAAAAGAAATCAAAGAACAAACGAAAGATATTATCAAGGAAAAAAAGACAAAAGAACAACTAAAAAGAGAAAGTATTGAAAGCGATAATATAAGAACAAGTAAAAGAGAAAGAAAGGCGAAAGTAATATTAGATTTGTAAAATAAGTTTAATTAAAAATAATTCAACTTAAGGTTTATTAAACCTAAATACGCTCGTCTGTCGCTATCTTGGAGTAAATGGGTTGATTACCCTTCACATAAAAGCCCTTCGCCGCTGACCAAGACTTAAAAACTCTAACAATCAGATCAAAATCAATCGTTACAACCAAGTTTTCTTCTTTTCCAATTTCGGTTCTCACAAACACGCCCTCCACTCTGTTGGCACCAGCGAGGCTGAACACTTTGTCATGCGAAATCGGACTTGGCACAAACTCAACGAAGCACCTCTTGCACTCTGCGAGTTGTTCCCTAGTCGGCGCTAGCACCTTCACCTCCTTGCGATCAGGCTGGGCGACGATAGGGTCGTCAAATGCTTCTTCGGCTGGTTGCTGGGCGACCGCGAGGTTGGCGAAGGCTTCTATTGGTGCTTCCTCAGACATTCCTACAGCAACACAGACATCAAGGGTTTAGTCCTTTTGCGAAAAATCACTTTTTGCTTTCTGAAGAAAGACAAATTCTGAGAAAAAACACAAGGTTTTCTGGAAATGTTTTTTGGTGGTGCGGAGTATTTTAAGCGAATTCACACGGGAAAAAGTGGCAACGATTGAAAATGGAAGGAAAAAATTTAGCCGTAAAGGAAAAGTGGCAATACTTGATGGTTTTTTACAAACCAGATAAGAAAAAATGAGGCGGAGTGGCATTTTGAACACATTGAAGTTTTACCAGAGCCTTATGTTGCGACGATGCGACGATGCGACGATGCGTTGTCGCATAATCGCAAAATTTCGTAATGAGTGAAAGCCTTATCACGAAGGAACAGAGAACAAAAGAAGACTGGCTGGAAATTTTTGAAGCAAGTAAAATAGGGAAAGATAGATTGAAGAAAGATAAAATAATTACAGAAGAAAGAAGAAAGAGTAAATAAAATTGACAGAGAAATTGATTTACTTGTTGAAAAAAAACAGCCAGACTTGGTAAAGTTGTCCGCAATTAATGTCGTGCTCAAGAGGTTAGAAAAGGAAAACAAAATCATTGAAAAGGACAGATTGGTGAAACAAAAGAGAAGAATTAAACAAGTAAAAAAAGAAAAAGAACTGAAAGCATTTTATAGTTGGCGGAAAGAATTCAGAAATAAATACGGACTTGCCATACAAGATAAAATTTTTGCTGGCATTGATGAAGAGGGGTTGTCATTCAATAAAGCCCTCATCAAATACCTCGCATATGACGAAGAGAACAACAAAAATGTAATGGAAGTCTCAAGTGTAAATGATTTGTTCAATGCTGTCCGAAACAATATTCCATTGTAGAGTAGTGGTCATAACCACTATTTGAAAAACTCCTTTTGCACATAGGAGTATAAACTAGTGTGTATTTCAATTTCAACAAAAAAGAAAAACAAAACAAAATGGGCGAAAGCCCTCCTGCTTGCAATGAAATTTACTTATGCCATACTTGTGTGTGGCAGGTTGGAGAATTGCTGGCAATCTACGACAAGACTGCGAAAAAGGTAATTTAATAAAAATGTGTCATATATTTTTCTGTTGCTTGTAGTAGCAGTTTTGAGTGCTTTTGGCCTTCTGTATTGATTACCTGTTTTTTATCATACAACCGGAAAGTAGTCGAAAATTTTTGACAAGTTTCGGGTTATCAACTACTGACATATTTTCCTCTTGTGAACATTGGTATATTTTTATTAATTACAAAATGATATTTCACTCTCCGGAGGGGTAAATGAAGCCGTACGTTGGCAGCATGCAGGTCCAAGTGTAAGGTCATAATCTAGATAGTGCACGTGACAGGAACTAGTTATGTATAGTCAACATCATATTAAAGTTATCTATTCTCTGTCTCTAGTGTCTCTGTCTAGTCTGTATGAAATCTAGTACTATATATCTAGTATATGAGCGTCAGAGTCACCGTCAGACTGCAATCACAGACCCCTGTGAACTTCACGGGGAGTGGCAACGCTTTGCCAATATTTTTATTCGGACACACTTTGCCACTTTTTTCTACAGCGGATTTCTTGCAAACTGCTCACCCGATTTTTCGGTCATTCTGTCCTGGACTTTGTGTTTTACCCCCTTTCATCTCAGTTCTTCTTGGCATTTCTGCGGAAAAACAATTCCCTCTGCAGTTTCAGATCGTGTGTCTTTTCCTGGCGTATCTGAGGAAGGGCCCTAGCTGCAGGGCATCTAGCTATCCCCTGCTGGTGTTTGTTGATTTTTTTTTTTTTTTTTTTTTTTTTTTTTTTTTTTTTTTTTTTTTTTTTTCTCCGGGGGATAGCTGGAAGGCTGAGATGAGTAACCCCATGATCGGACCTGGCTACAACGATGATGGCCCTAGTCCCATGTCCGACTCTGGAGTGCCAAAGGAACCTACTATTCACAGTGTGTATGTGGTAAGTTCATCATGAGACTATCATGTCCTTTTTCTTTTCTTCTGCCGAGCTTATTTTGTTGTCATAAACAACGTTTCAAAATATGTGTGCGCAGAAATTTGTCCACATCAACCTGCTGTTGTTCTGCAGGATCGCATTCCTGCGGAATGGACTGAAGAAAATCTCATGCAGGAATTTTCCAGATTTGGCCAGATTACACGAACCAAAATCATGGTAGACCAAGTGACGGGCAAGAGCTTAGGCTTCGGCTTTGTGCACTATAGTCTTCCCCAAGAGTGTGACAAGGCGATCGAGGCCATGAATCGTACCCCCCTCCCTACCCCTTCCTTGTTTCATTCAACAGTAATGAAATACATGATTTTATATATGTATATATAATATATTATATATATATATTATATATATATATATATATAAATATATATATATATTATATATATATATACAGTAAGCAAGGTTTAATGAGAAAAGAAAGATGAACAAAAATAAGAAGAGCTTAATTCAAATGAATTCCGGTTCTAAAGAACAGCAGGACAAGGTCATAATAAGGGAAAACTTTTTTTTGTCTTTTTGTCTTTTGACAGTAAACAAGGTTCAATGGAT
>WBZZ01000992.1:0-10000 GCA_019918135.1 Paulinella micropora | reverse complement strand
ACTATTATTATTATTATTATTACTATTATTACAGTAAGCAAGGTTTAATGAGAAAAGAAAAAGTTTTTTTTTTTTTTTTTTTTTTTTTTTTTTTTTTTTTTTTTTGTGTGCATTGGTTTCATTTCGTTTTATTGTATTGGTTTCGTTTCGTTTGTATTATGTTTTTGTTTGTTCCTTGCTTGCAATTCGATGTTCCTTTGGTTTGTTTTTTAGAAATGTAGATTTTTGGTTTTATTTTGGGGCTGCTTTCTTAGCAAGCGATATTCAAGCACGAGGCAATAAATGCAGATTACGTACCAATACACCAGTATTAACAGGGACGTTTAAGTGACAAATCTTCCTTTGATCGTATGTTTTTCAGTCGATGATAGGACTTCGATGCTGAAGACACCATTTTACGCAAGCACTGTTTTAATATAAAGCTATTTTGAAAGATCTTGACAAGTATTTTCAAAACACAACAGTATAACTGGTAATAATCTACAATCATTATAAAACAAATGATTACTAGTATGCTTGAGAAGTTGAACAGTATTGAGGGTATTAGAAGCAGGTTTAACGTCTCCCAAGCGTCCCCAGTTGACTAGATAACCAGCTCCAAACGTCATTTAATATATAGGTAATTCAAGCACTACAAACAGAAGCCCGCCAAACGAACGAAACAGTTCTTACGGGTCTCTAAGTTAAAAAGGAAATAGGCATCCACACACGACATTTTGGCATTGGTGCCACCAATATATCGGAATGGCTACCGTACCGGACCGAAACATTAATATTGTGTTAAACTTTCTTCAAGTTTACACTTCTATTTTTAGTTCCGTTACTTCATTTTTCAGTTTATTTGTCAACTGTCATAACTTGTAGTTGTTACGTTTTCAACTTTAACAGATCAATTTATTTCACTTTAACAGCTAGCTTTTTAGAAAAAGCTTGACTATTGCATTTTTTCCCCATATCTGAAACTTTTATTCCTTTAATCGCTTTTTCCTGTCTTCAGTCATACTTAATTTCCTTGGACAGTGTTTTCCTGTTTCCAGTCAACACCCCCAAGTAAAATAGTAAAACAAGCCAGATAGGTTAGTTAAAGTGATAATAGTTAACATATTTTCCTTTGTTTTTCTCAGACCAACTTGAAGAACTCCAACTGCTACACAACACGTGTAGCACTTGAATAACTATTCGTTAGTTCTAAGAATTTGCATTGTTTCGCAAGGGACAAGTAGTCTGTCAAGCACTGAGTGTACAAAATAAACTGGAATTGACCATCCCAGCGTCTTTTGGTACCTTCCCTGTTCTCGGAAGTATTTTGATATCAAATGACAGCAGTGTGTGTATTCATTTGAATGCCGGTTGGTAATTTCCTCACATGAGGGTAGTCAAGACTTATTATTCGAATTTCCCTATTTTTTTCAGAAGAGTCGCACTTTGTGTGTGCTGTCAACAGCTCGAATTGGGGAACACCTACCTGCTTCTGGAAACACCTACAGCGAGCAAGCTCAAGATCTGCCATTACACACACACAGGACAGCTAGTTCACCTGTCTTTGAGTGGCCGGTCATGGTGACAGTTGTTCATGCTCACCACACGCAGAGAGGCGACTTGTACCATGTATTCAAGTCTTGTTCAAGTCTGTTCAAGTCTGTTCAAGTCCCTTGCATACATAGGACAGTCCCTCAAGCAAGCCACATCTAGTAGCAACCAACCCTAAAGGTCTCCTTTGCAAATTCCAGACCTGTTTGCTACATCGTGTGTCTTCTACGTTCAGGTGTGACAAACAAACATTTTGTCAATGGAAGTGAGTTACCACAGGGGTCCGAAGCAGCTGTCCCTGGCACGAGGCTGCGGCTGGACGGCTACGACGCGTCCAGAAATTGCGTGTACGAGTTCCACTGGAACTTGTATCACTGCTTTCCTCCAGGGCACCCACTGTACGCCGAGGGCCGGTCGCGAGTTAGCGGTCGTCGCAATCGAGATTTGTACAGAGAGACGATGGCTCGGATGTACTTTATTCGACAGAACATGCCGGCCGGCTGCCGTGTGTTTTACGCGTGGGAGCACGAGTACGCGAAGATCAAAGGCAAGCCGCTGGCTACTGCCTCGTCGATCTTGCACGAACTTCCGCCAGGAGTAAATTATGACGAAGAAGAGTCGGAATCAGAGGAAGAGTAAACAACACTATTTAGGAGCGACCACCAAACATCTATCGAAAATTTCAAAAACGATTGCATTGCTTTTTACTATTTGTAAGACAACTGTTGTTTAGACAGAAACATTATTTTAATCTTCAGCCGCACTTGTCTTGGCTTTTTTCTCCGGTGGCTCAGGACTGTCGGCCCCCTCTGCCGCATCCGCCGCCGCGGGGGTTGCAGGAGGCACTACAGGGCGGGCCAGGCCCTGCAATGCCCGTCCGGCCTGCTCGATCATGCTCGTGGGCACTTCCTTGTACGCGACACCATAGGTCCCTACGCAGAGCACACCCGACTTTACGTTGGCCGAGGTTGTGTAGGTTTGTGTAAAGAGCCAGTGAGCCACAGCAGACTGAATCATATAACGGTTCATCGGAAGATCGGCCCAGCCGCAGAAGTCCGCTCCCCTCATCGTCGGGGTTTTCGCTATCGCCCTGTCCCATACACTCTGTGATTTCTTAAGTTCTATCAAAACAACGTCCTGCGTCTTGGTGTCGCGCCAGACCTGGTCTATGTGTGTGCACAAGTCCAAGGACCAATTGTGCACGGCTACTTGAGCGCCAAGCGGCTCGCCGAAGCGGCTGAAGAGGAAGGAGAGCGCGCTGGCGGCGAGTGGGTGCACGCAGTGCAGAGTGTCGGGGTCCAGGTCGACGCCCATACAGGCCTTGAGGCTGTGGCAGAAGCTCTGTTTCTGCTGCGGCGGCGCCCCTGCCCAAACACCGTAATTTTTCTTAAAGATGGTGCCCTTAAGCACGGGCGGCCGCAGGCCCGTGGCTATCTCGGTGAAGGCGGTGAGCTGACAGTCTACAGCGAGGCCGTTCCCTGCACAGCAACAACAAGGAAAACCAAAAGGAAAAAAAGCTCGGGCGGTAAGAAGCGACAAAAGAAAAAAAAGACAGAGCGAGCGAGAACAGAGGCAGACCTCGGCCAAACCAGGGGGCCTGGATGTGCCTGGCGGACGACGTCCGCTTCTGCGTGACAGAGGCGGCGCGTTCTTCCCATTGGGCGTACACGTTCTGTTTGGGTTTAATGGTTTTGTGACTGAACTTGGGGTCCTTCTGCCACACGTGCGCCTCGAGCCACGTGTGCACGCCCGCGAGCGCGCGGCCGCGGAACGAGGGCACGAAGGTCGGCGGCAGTTGCTTGATGCGGTGCGTGACGTCGGGGTCGAGCGCGCGCCAGGGAGGTTTTTGCCTCTTCTTGGTGGCCCTGTTGGTCATGCAGTTCTTGGCGTTTTGCTCTTTTGAACGGAATGTCATAGAAAAGGAAGAAGAAGGGGGGTAGAAAGTAAAGAAAAGAAACAAGAAAAAAAAATCTGGAAAGGAAGGAAAGGGGGGGGGGGGAAAGGGTAGGGGCGGTGGTCCCCAAAAAAGAAGTGAGAGCATGGAAATGCTAGAGAGATTGCCCCCCCCCCCCCCCCTCCCCGCAAGTTTCTGTGTGCCGCCAAATCTGCGCGTTCCCCCCCCCCACCCCTCTTTCCTCCCCCCCTCGCCTAAGTCTTGGTTTACAATTTTTTTATAAAAAAAGAACGAGGTGGCGTTCAAGAATCCCATGGATATTCCAGTTCATCGGCAGGACAATCGTGTGTATCAACTTGCAAACCGGGCCTGGCCTGCTTGAGCCGATGCAGCATCTCTTCTGGCGGAATTCCGTGCTCGCTGAACGTAACCTTCCGCAACGCTTGGCAATGCCTCAGCTCGGCAATATCTTCCTTGTAAAAGCACCATTTAAATTCTAGTTCTTGCAGCCTCTGACACTGCTTCAACTCGGAGAGAATGGAGTTGGTTATGCTGTAACACCTTAACACTAGCCGTTGCAGGTTCTTGCAGCCTGCAAGTCCCGTAGGTAAACTCCTAAATATATTTGCACTGATTAAAATTCCACAGCGCGACAGTTTCAAAGTGCGAAGCGAGCGAAA
Source organism: Paulinella micropora (assembly GCA_019918135.1). Lineage (NCBI taxonomy): Eukaryota > Cercozoa > Imbricatea > Euglyphida > Paulinellidae > Paulinella > Paulinella micropora. The sequence continues at coordinate 5,896 of WBZZ01000992.1, read as the reverse complement.
CGCATGGAGTGCACTGAGGTCTGCAAATAGATTGGCCTGTCCCAAACGCAGTTCTTGGAGCGCAGGACAGCGCTGCAATTTAGCCAAGCCCTGCGGGGTGATGTCTGGACAATTTGATAGACACAGGGCCTACAAGCCCTGCAAGCCGACTATTTCGTCAAGCAGCTCATCCGAAAAGTCACGGTCAAGAGCTAGCCTGAGCCGGGTGAGGTTTTTATTAAGCGCCCTGATTGCAGGTAGTGCGAGGGGCTCAAAGTCTAACAAGTCCAGCTCCTGCAACTTCGTGAGCGAAGGCAGTTGCTGAAGGACGCTCGTAGGTAATTTGCGCAAGGTCAGCCCCGTAATCTGCAGGTTCTGCAGGCCGGAGCCATTAATTCTGTCGCAAATTGAGACACAGAGTTTCTTGAGTTGCGGCATCGAGCGTAGGTGTGCCAGCCCCCGGTCTGTAATCTGATCACACTGGTGAAGCGCCAGGCTCTCTAGTTGCGGCAGTTCCTGCAAAGCCTGGAGGTCTTCGTCGCCGAGTCTTTGGCTCGAAATCACAAGCGTCAGGAGAGTCAAAATGTGCCGACTGTCACGCAGGGACAGGCAGATATTGCTCGTGCCTCTTGCGTTGTGGATGCAGCCAAACTCGTTCAGAGCCTTAGTTTCTTGCTCAAATTGGTCGGAGTATCTTTTGCCCTCCAGGACCAGGGTTTCTACCGTAACTTTGTTTAGGCAATAGCGTTCGAGGAGGTCTTGGTAGTAGGGCTGTTCTAGCACCAACTGTTGTAAAGGGCATTTAGCTTCGAGGCAGCCGCGAGTGAAGAACCAGAGTATTCTCCGGTGCTTCTCGTTTGTGAACGCGAACACTGGCTGCTCGTAGTTTCCCCAGAAGGCGCGTTTCTGGACTAAAGCCAGAGAACTTCGGCACACGAGCGCGAACCGGACGGCTTCCTCTGCGTCCGCGAGGTCTCGCACAATTGGCCAGAGATCGTCGGGCAGTTCGAACAGCCAGCAAGACTGCTCAACCCGAGGTTTGCTTCTTTTGTGTGGCCTAACTTCAGGGGAGTGCGGTGCGGGGGGAATTTGACGAGTGCGTCGTTTGGACCTCCTCCCGTCCGGGCCGTGGCTCATTTCTTTTTGCTGTGTCTCCTTTGAGTTTTAGGCCCAAGCTCACCTTCCGCGCAGGCTTTCCGTCTTGCCTGTTTTTTCTCTCTTCTCTCCCAACCTTCCCTTTCTTTTGTACCAGAGGCGGGGGGGAACGGTGTGGGGATGGGTTTTGTAATTTTCCTTTTGGTGGTTTGGATTTTTTTTTGTGTAGGTGTCAGGGGGGGGGCGCAAGCAAATGGGGGGGGGGGGGGGTTAAGGGCACGAAAGAAGACAACCCCCCCGCCCCCCCCCAAAAAGAAATAATGTAGCTGGCTTTGAGCTACACTCTCCCCGACTGTCGTCCCCTCTCTCAGTCTCTTAGAGACCACAAAAAAAGGGAGAAACAAGCATTTTTTAAATTTAAAAAGAACGAGGTGTTGTTCAAGAATCCCATAGATCTTCCAGTTCATTGGCAGGAAAAGATTTCGTGTCAACTTGCAAACCGGGCCTGGCCTGCCTGAGCTGCTGCAGCATTTCTTCTGGCGGAATTCGGCACTCGCTCATCTTAATTGTTTGCAACGCTTGGCAATGCTTGAGCTCGGCAACGTCTCCACGGAAATAGCACAAATGGAATTCTAGCTCTTGCAGCACGTGACACTGCTTTATTTCGGAGAGAGTCGAGCCGGTTATGTTGTAAGACCCTAACACTAGCCGTTGTAGGCCCGCGCAGCCCGCAAGTCCCGTAGGAGTTTTCCTGTTGAAAACTCCGGTGGTTAAAGGTCCACAGCGCCACAGTTTCAAAGTGCGAAGCGAGCGGCATGCGTGCAGTGCCTTGAGGTTGGCAAATCGATTGGCTTGTCCCAAACGCAGTTCTTGGAGCGCAGAGCAGCGCTGCAATTTAGCCAAGCCCCGCAGGGTGAGGCCTTGACATCTGGACAGACACAGGGCCTGCAGGCCCCGCCAGCCGGACAGTTCGTCCAGCAGCTCATCCGACGCGTCGGGATCCAGAGCCAGCTTGAGCTTCGTGAGGTTTTGGTCCAGTGAACGTACGGCAGCTGGTGGGAGGGGCCTAAAGTCGATCAAGTCCAGCTCCTGCAGCTTCATGAGCGAAGGCAGTTGCTGAAGCACGACGTTCGTAGCTCCGACCAAGTCGCGCAAGGCCAGCCCCGTGATTTGCAGGTTCTGCAGGCGGAGCCCGTAATTTGGCCTAGGTAGAGTTTCTGGAGTTTCGGCATCGAGCGCAGATGGGCCAGCCCCCGGTCTGTAATTACAGTACAATCGTGCAGCGCCAGGTTCTGTAGTTGCCGCAGCGTCTGCAAAGCCTGGAGGTTTTCGTCGTGGACTCTTTGGCTCGAAATCACAAGCGTCCGGAGAGTCTGGGTGTGCTGACTGTCACGCAGAGACAGACAGATGTTGATGGTGCCTCTTGCCACTAGGTTGTGGATGCAGCCAAACTCGTCCAGGGCCTTGCTTTCTTGCAACAAGCGGTCAGAGTACCATTCGCCCTCCAGGCCCAAGGTTTCTACCGTAACTTTGTCGAGGGAATAACCTCGGTAGTCGGACCAGCAATCGCTGTCCTGGTAGTGGGGCTGTTCTAGCACCAACCGTTGTATAAGGCATTTAGCATCGGCGCAGGCGCGAGTAAAGAACCGGAGTATTCTCCGGTGATGCTCGTTAAAAAACACAAACACTGGCTGCTCGTAGTTTCCCCAGAAGGCGAGTTTCTGGACTAAAGCCAAGGAATCTCGGCACACGAGAGCGAACCTGCCGGCTTCCTCTGCGCCTGCCAGGTCTCTCACCATTGGCCAGAGATCGTCGGGCAGTTTGAATAGCCAGCAAGACTGGGCCGGCTCATTCGGCTTGCTTTTTTTGCGTGGCCTAACTTCTTCAAGGGGGCGCGCCGAGAGAGGGGGGATCCCGCGAGTGGCTCGTGTTGACCTCCTCGTGGCCAGAAAATAACTCATGGCCTTTTTTTTCTGCGTCTATAGATCCTTGTTTTTATAAAGTTGGAGTCTTCTGTTCACTTTCTGCGTGTGTATGTGCACGGGGGGGGGGGGGGGGGGGATTCCGGTGTTCTTCTTCGCCTGCTGCCCCCCGCTTCTTCCGGGGCAATTTCCTTTCCCCCCGCCCGACACGCCCCTCTCTCTCCTTCCTTCCTTCCCCCATCCCACCGTCCGCGCACCGTTCCCTCTCTCCCACCCCACCCCCCCCCCCCCCCCCCCCACCCCCGCTTCGTACCTGCAAGTAAGGGCGTGCTGGCATCCCCCCCCCTCCCATTCCCGTTGGTGCCCCCCCCCCCTCCTCTTTCTTTGGGGCCCCTGCGGCGCCTGTGTGTTGCACCAGGTTTGGTTCAATTAAACTGTGAAGAAACCTCTAGGTCGGGCCTCCTTCTCTGCAGGCGTTCGAGCATTTCGTGCGTTACGCCTTCGGAATCGTACACGTCAAGCTTTTCCAGCGAACGGCAATACTGAATTGGGTCTAGCGTGTTAATCCCTGGGCAGGACTGTAGTTCCAATTGCTTTAGGTTGTCGCAGTGCTGTAACTCGGCGAGCCACGCACTAGTTAAGTTTTCGCAACCATCAACTTCTAAATGGTAGAGCGAGACACATCGTCGCAGGCAGTGGGCCAGGCCCGCGTCTGTAACACCGGTACATTTCAGGAGGACGAGATCCCGCAGCGCGGGGAGATTTAGCGCGCCGGTCAGGCCTGCGCAGGATTTCAGGGACAGGCTTGCGAGCGAGTCGCAGGCCCGAAGCGCGGCCAGCCCGTTGTCGGTGAGTCGTGGGCAACGCGTGAGTTGTAGCTCTCGGAACTTCTTGCACTGCGAGAGCTGGCCTAGGCATTCTCCTGTGATTTGCGCGCAATTTTGCAGGGAAAGTGCTCGTAGGTCCCCAAGGTCCTTGAGCCCCCGCAGTGCCTGGTCGGTAATGTACTTGCAGTCCGAGAGCCCTAGCAATTCAAGTTTTGTCAGTTTTGGCAGCATTCGAGCTAAAACGTCGTCCACGTGCTGATCGTTCGTTCCGATGTGCAGAGGAAGGAGGGAATCGGCGCTGCGCAGTTGTTCTTGCGGATCAAGGCCAGAACAATTCCGTAGAGACAAATTTCGGATGGACGGAAAGGCTCGTAAAAGCCCCTCCTAGAGTCGACCCTCTTGATTAGCAAGAGATAAATTAACAACTGAGAAGCCCGAGAGCACACGGATTTCACTTTCCTGAACAGGGCGTTGATATCCAGGCTGCGCAAGAGAGTAGATTTGTGTAGCCAGAGGAGTATGAGTCGATGGAGGGGCAGCTCGAGCTTGAATTGTGGCTGTGGGGAGTCGCACCAGAACGTGGGGCCCTCCACCAGCTCCCGCAGGGCCCGGCACGTCATTGCCAGGGCGCACGCAATGTCGGGCCCGGCCAGGGCTCTGATCGTCGGCCATACATCCTCTGGCAGAGTGAGCAATGGGGCTCTATTTGTCTGCGCAAGGCACCTGCGCTTCGACGCTCCCGGATCCTCTGCCGCTAGCTTCCTCCTCCTCACGGATTTAATTTTTTCGGCCATGTTTTTTTAATAGAGGGAGGGGAAGTGGAGGAGAAATGGAGGGGAAATGGAGGGGAAATGGAGGGGGGCGGGCGTAAGTCGCACGGGGGATTTGGAGTGGAAAACGGGTGCTGTTGCGGTGGCCCCCCTTCCATTTCCCCCTTCCATTTTATTCAGTACCGCAACTCTTTTTGGCTTAGCAAAGGGAGAGGACAGGAGAGTGGAAAGGGGGGGGGAATGGGGGCCTGAACCCGAGGGGACTTAAAAAAACCCCACCGCCTCTCCCGCGCTAACACTCCCCCCCCTGCAAAAAGAACGCGACATGACTGCGGAAGGTATTTCGTTGCAGGAAGTGCTGGCGAGCGCACCGCGCCGGGGAACAGCCGTGGTGGCCGGCTGGCCCGAGCGCGTGGTGTGCCAGACGTGCGGCGGCAACGAGGTCGCCAGCATCCAACAAGACCTCTTTGAATGCCCGTGCGGCTGGCAGGCGTCCGTGGTGGCCGAGAACGTGCGCGCGTTGTTGGCGCGCCTGGGCTACGAGCGCAAAGACTCGCTGGACCTGGTGGATATCACGGGCGACTGGGCCCCGGCGCGCACAGGCGCGCCCGTGCTGACGGTGTTCTGGAGGTTCCTGCAGGATCCGCACGACACGCTGCTGCGGCGGAGCACGGCCAAGAAATGGATAGCAGCGGCGGAGGAGTCGGCGGCCTCGGAGCCCAGGCACGTAATCATCATCCACCGCAAGCGGCGCGCGCCAGTGGCGGAGCTGATGGCCGAGCGAGAAGTTGCGCTCGGGTGGCGCATAGACTTCTGGGACGAGGACTCGCTGTTGTTCACGCCCGGGGTCCGCGGGCTGTACCACCACGAGCACCGCGTGCTCAGCGCGGCCGAGTTAAAAAAGTTGGAAGCGGTGTTCCAGCTAGACACCGGCCGGCTGCCGGTGCTGTTTAGTTCGGATCCCGCGGCCAAGTGGTGCGGCGCGCGCCCGGGGACGTGGTAGCAGTGGAATCGACGTTTATGGACTGCAAGCAGCAACAATACAGGCGCTGCGTGTATTTGGCGGAGGAACGGTTCCGCAAGGAGTCGATAGTGGCCAAGAAGGCCGATGTCAGGGACAGGCACAACCGTTTCTTGTAAGAAGTCTGGGAAGGTGAGGGTGGGCGGCCCCGTAGCGTGGTCTTTTTTTTAAAAAAATTACAGAATTTCTTTTCGGGGGGGGGCTTAAAACCAAATTAGTAGTACAAGATTCACGGTGTCTACACTGCCGGGCTAGGGGTGTTTGTTTCTTGTTTGGTTTGTT